>BGPR01004510.1:72444-110851 GCA_013235015.1 Araneus ventricosus | reverse complement strand
CTGCAGAACAGCAAGACTAAGATGTCTTTTTAGGCTTAATTAATTTTAGCATACTACATGAGCCGTGAGAATTCTTTTTAAGTTTTTTCTGCCTCGTATGTAACGGTTGGTTGCGCCGGCGTAAAATGAGACAGATTGCTGTCCCCAAGTTTCGGCGCCTGCGAGCTTCTTTCAATCTTTCGGAGTTCCATTTTTTTTTATTAATTTGATGTTTATGTCTGTTTCGTCGAATGAGATGCAAGCGTCTGCGTTGAATGACGCATGAAAGAAGAGGTCTTCGTGCCAAGCATGGCTGCGTCTGTTGACATAAGAATTTAGAAGGCATTAGCACGGAGTTTATTTGTTAAAAACTCAAGTGATGGATCACGGCGGAAGCTTATCTTTTTGGCGATGATTGATTAGCCAACTAACTGAAATCAATATAGCGAGTGGAGGACAGGGTTTAATTACCATTTCGCTTTTTATCACCACCTAAGGCGTTGTTAAGTGTGAAGTGATTGCTCGAAAATTTATTAGGTGTTTTTTGGGGTATCTCGGTCTTTTCCCTGAAGATGTTCCAGTAGAGCTCGTTCTATTAAAACGTGACGTCTTTTATCGCGCGCTTCTGAAAAATGCTCCGAAATCGATGAATTATATATCGCCGGCAATTAACTGCTCATTTAAGATGCTGAATTTATGAAAAGCTAAATTAGGAACATGTATCAATCTCATGCATCATTAAGATAAATCAGCGATTTTTAACCATTTAGAATATTGGGACTTCACCGTCCACGTCCTTTTTAATAGAGATTCTCTTCGGATAATTTTTGTAAAATTTTGACTTCTACTAATAAATTTTGAAATCATAATAATCTTGATGCCAAAATAAAATACGTTTCTAACAATGCTTCTAAAGAGCAGTTTCCATTTATAAAAAATATTTATTGTTTTAATTTCTTATTGAGTAGGGAAACAACATTATTTGGACAAATTTGATAATATTAGAAGTATTTTTAAGGCAATAATATTGAGGGCTTATAAAACTTATAATTTTCTTACTATCAATATGACCTAATTGTTCATGGACTTGCTTTATTAATTTAAACCTTAATGAAAATGGAGCAGCAATTTATATAGATATTTCTTTTTAATCAAAGGTAAACTATCTTAAGCAAAAATTTCAACATTTTACAGGAGAGCCAAAAGGAGATCCAAAGCGAAATGTTTTGTATGCTGTACTTTATTTTTTGGCCGGGGATGTTATTTTTTTACCGAACAATATCTACAACACTTTACTCAACCAAAGATGCGGTCTGGATAATGCAAATATGACAAAAATATCTAAATCAGCAAAATTTAACTTGTGATAGTTGATCTCTAAGGAAGAGAATTTCAACGACTTCTTTAAACATTTGCAATTTCGGTTCACTTAGGTTGCCATTCTTTTACAGCGATACCTCAGTTTTCTTCGATGATCCGTGCGAAAATAATCGGCAAAACGGACGAAAACCGAGGCAATTATTTCTATATGAATCCATGTCAACCAATTAATTTGCTCTAGACACTCCAAAATACCTACCGAAAACACATTCTACGAAGAATAAATACAGTGTTTAACACAAAACACAATAAGAAATTAATATAAAAGACGATAAACCTGGAGTTTAAGGTGCGTACTATTTTCTCGCCAATTTTCTTTGACGTCGCCAAACACCCTTTAGGATGCGCAGTGAGTTTTTTATAGGTCTCCCTGCGGACTATGAATAACTTAAAAAACACTGCTGAGTTGTAGGTATCCGTCTCCCGATTCATAAAATTAAACAAACTAGAGCAAAGTTTACTCGTTGTTCGCAGACAACAACTGAAAAACAAAACTTTTGAGTAGCAGACTCGATCCACAAGAGTGATCTTCCCTTTTCACTTTCTCGTATACGAAGTATACAAAGAGAAAGTGTTGTAATCGTCAAAAAAATTCGAACTCGAGATTTTGACGAATCTCCACGTTTTAGACCTCCCTGAGTCCGAAAAACACAATTTTGGAATTATGTCTGTCTGTTCAGACGATACCTCGAAAACTATTAGAGATACAGGAATGAAATTTGGTATGTGATCTTCAAACATCATCAGTAGGTGTTCCGTATTGTGTCGCGCTCGCCAACTTTGGCGACGGAACTCTCCGCCAACTTGCAACCCTTGTAACCTCTCGTCAAGAGAGCGCCATTACGCTAACGCACGTTGAGAATAAAGCAATTCGAAACTAAAACAGTCCGCTTTTCTATTTCTACCAAAACGCCACTCAACATATTGGTCCGCCTCACGGAGGTAACGATCAGTTCACCTATGGATTCAACGCTATACGCTATCTTTATATTTTTATAAAGAACTTATTCACCCTGTGGATACGCTAAGTTTCGTTAAATCATGACAAGCGAAACAGAAATAACTGCATTAAACCGCAAACGCGGCAACATCAAAAGCCAAATTACAAAATTGGCCAACGCTCTTGTGGACAAGACTGAACATTCCATCCCAAAACTACAAGCTCAATTGGACATAGTGTCAAGATTACAAGAGAAATTTGAACTACTGAAGAACGATTATTATAAAATTACCAACACAACTGAATTCGCTGATGTAGAGTCTTCACTTGATTCAGTGGAGGACGATCTTCTTAATTTAGAGGTAAGTTTGAAAACCTCTATAAATCAGTTAAAATGTAATGTACAATCTGTGTCATTGTCCAACCAGTCTAAAGGAGCTCCAATAAAACTCCCAAAAATTCCTCTTCCGACTTTTTGCGGGAGGTTTGAGGAATGGAATTTATTTAAAACGCAATTTAACGATCTCATAAATGAAAATTCTCAGCTTTCTGATAATGAAAAGCTCCATTATTTACGCGGTTCTTTGAAAGGGGAAGCTAAAATAATTGAAACTGCCGATGATGATTTTTCTTCGCTATTTAAAGCTCTTGAACAAAGGTACGAACACAAAAGAGTTATTGTAGACTGTCATATCAAAAATATACTCAATTTGCAGGTTATGAAACGCGAATCTTCTGAAGATTTACGCATCCTATTAGATAATGTTAAGAAAAATCTTAGATCGTTAAAAATCTTAGACTTCGAAAGAGATAAATTGTCAAACGCTTTATTATTAAATGTGGTTCTGGATAAACTAGATCGAGAAACAAGAAAACAATTCGAATTAACATTAAAAGATAATGAAGTACCCGATTTTGATGCGTGTTTGGAATTTCTAGAAAGAAGATACCAAATCTTATGCAGTATTCATAACAACAATCCTACGAAATCAAATTCTGAGCGATCAAAGTCCTTTTTTATTAAATCTAATAAACCAAAAAAGTGTGGTGCTTGCAATAATCAAACGCATTCATTGTATCAATGCGATAAATTCAAGGCCATGAAATTGTCAGATAGAACTGATTTGGTAAAAAGACTTCGAGCTTGCTTGAACTGTCTGAGTGAATTTCATGTTATTTCCGCCTGCAATTCTAAAAGATCTTGTTTTGTCTGCAAGAAAAAGCATCATACATTGCTTCATAAATATTCAACGCCTACAACTGATCCCAATGTTTTCCCCTCTTCAGAACTCCCAGTCGCCTCGCCGGCAGATATGTGTTCGGTACAGGAAGTCGTAAATAACTCAGAATCGAATTCTTTTTTGGAACATTCTCGCGCTTCATTCCATACAAATGGAAATTGTAAGAGTGTTTTAATTAATTCAGCGATAATTTACGTCAAAGATTCCCAAGGAATTAGAAGACCTTTGCGTGCAATTTTGGATTGTGCATCAGAATCATCTTTCATAAGCTCAAACGCAGCCAACGTTCTTGGTTTAAAGAAACAAAAAGTAAATATTCCAATCTGTGGCTTGAATGACGTATCGATTAATATAAACAGAAGGATTTCCGCTCAAATCTCAAATGCAAAGAATGATTCACAATGGGATATTGATTTTTTGCTCGTTCCAAAAATTAGTCATCTCTCTCCTTCTAAGAAAATTAATGTAGAACACTGGAATATTCCTGATAATGTACATCTAGCCGATCCAACTTTTTTTATTCCTCAAAAGGTTGATCTTCTGTTAGGCGCTGAATTATTCTTCGCGTTCTTAGAAAAAGATAAAATTAAAATTGGGAATAACTTGTTTTTGCAATCGAGCTGTTTCGGATATCTAGTTTCGGGCAACATTTCAGACAATAATTTGGATATTTCTACAAAATATTGTTTTTTGACTAAAAACTTAGAAGCTTTAAATAAAACGCTTACTAATTTCTGGGAAATTGAAGATGTCGATTATCAAAAAACTTGCAATAGTGAAGAATTAACTTATTGCAACGAACATTTCGCAAAAACGCATTTTAGGAAAGCAAATGGCAAATATGTTGTTTCTATGCCATTGAAACCAGAATTCCCTGAAACCATGTTGGGGAACTCTAAGATGATTGCATCTAAAAGATTAGATCAGCTATGGACACGCTTAGAACGCGATCCTACTATGAAAGCGCTGTACTCAGATTTCCTAAATGAGTACGAATCTTTGCATCACATGGAAGAAGTGAAGGAAGATGCCGATTTAGATGCAGGGTATTATCTCCCTCATCACGGCATTTTACGACCAGATAACAAAACGACTAAGTTACGAGTTGTATTCAACGCTAGCTCTAAAACTAGTAGTGGTTATTCCTTGAATGATTTATTGTACAAGGGAGGTGTGCTTCAGGAAGACCTATTCTCGATTCTAATTAGATTCCGCAAGCACATTTATGCCTTCACCGCCGACATAAAGCAGATGTTCAGAATGATTGAGTTAAATGAATCTCAGACTAAGCTTCAAAAAATCTTGTGGAAAAACAGCAAGTCATCTCCTACTAAAGTTTATGAATTACGAACCGTCACATACGGGACGGCAAGTGCTCCATATTTGGCAACGAAAGTTTTACAACAACTCGCTTTGGATGAAGAAAAGAATTTTCCATTGGCTTCCAAGGTCTTACTTCAAGATTTTTATATGGATGATTGCCTCTCAGGCTCATCCGAATTTACAGAATTTGAGACTATCCAGTCAGAATTAAGGCAACTTCTTCTAAGAGGAGGAATGACGCTACATAAGTGGTGTTCAAGCTATTCTCCAACCACTGCGCAAGAATTTCCACTTGACAGAAATTCCGAAGAAATACAGGTCAAGACTCTGGGCATGATTTGGAACAGTGTAAGTGATACCTTTACTTATAAAGCCAACGTGAACATTAATCACAGCTATACGAAACGAGACGTCTTGTCTCAGATCGCACGAATTTATGATCCAGTTGGACTTCTTGGTCCTGTCATCTCCAAGGCCAAGATTTTTATGCAGCAACTCTGGCTGTTAAAATTAGACTGGTATGAAATACTTCCTCCAGACATTTCGCAACAATGGGAGAACTTTATTAAGACACTGCCTGACTTGGAGAAAATCAAGATACCCAGATGCTTTCTTGAGACCAATGCCATCCGTGTAATACTTCACGGTTTCGCTGATGCTTCTTCGAAAGGCTATGGGGCTGTTATTTATTTTCAAACAGTGCCCATCAACGAGGAATCAAACTGCCGACTTCTTTGCAGCAAGTCACGAGTCGCACCAACCAAGATCATGACGATACCGAGGCTCGAACTGAGCGCATGTCTTCTTCTGTCGAAGCTTACTCACAAAGTCATATCAGCTCTAAAAATGCAGATAGAGTCCGTGCAATTGTGGTCGGATTCTACAATCGCTCTCGCGTGGATTAATACCCCTCCAAACCTTCTTAAGACCTTCGTCAGTAATCGTGTGTCCCAGATCCAGCAGTTAACCAAGGATTTCCAGTGGAAGCATATCCCATCAGAGTGCAACCCTGCCGATCTCATTTCCCGTGGACTGGATGTAAAGGCACTTGCAGCTAACGACTTGTGGTGGAAAGGTCCAGATTTGGAGAATTTAACTGCATCTACTCCTGACAGCTTACCGGTTTCCAGTTTTGTGACAGATGAGTGCTATTCCAACGAACTCAAAACGATTCCTAAATTGACTCTAAAATTAAATATTGACTCTAATTTCATAGATAATTTACTTGATCTCACTAATAATTTTCATAAATTAATTAGAATTCTAGCCTTTATTTTCAGGTTTATTACTAATTGTAAATCTGGTGTAAAACAAAGGGATTCACTCACTCTTGAAGAATATGGTAAGGCAGAAATATTTCTTATTAACCATTTTCAGGCAAGATACTTTGCTCCAGAGATAGCTTGTTTAAAAAAGGGATCATCGGTTTCCCAGTCAAGTAAGCTAAAATTTCTTAATCCTTTTATTGATAAAGATGGTTGTATTAGGGTAGGGGGTAGAATTTCTTACTCTAATGTCAGTTGCAACCAAAAGCATCCCATTATTCTGCCTGCTGGTAATAAGTTAGTCAAACTCATATTTCAGTACTATCACAAAAGGGATTTTCATGTAGGTCAACAAGCCTTATTAAATACGGTACGCTTAAAGTATTGGCCTCTTGGTGGCAGAAGCATAGCACGAAAGGTCGTTCATGAATGTGTAGAATGCTTTAAAAATAAGCCAGTTATGGCCAATCAAATTATGGGGGATCTGCCTCCAGAAAGAGTAACACCAAGTTCGCCTTTTCAAAACGCAGGACTAGATTTATGTGGTCCATTTCTAATCCAATATAAGGGACAGAGAAAGGGCACATATCAGAAAGTCTATGTTGTCATATTTATCTGTATGGCAACTAAAGCAATTCACATAGACTTTGTTTCAGATTTGACTGCCGACGCTATAATTGCTACTTTAAAAAGATTTTTTGCACGCCGTGGCAAAAGTTCAATTCTCTTTAGTGATAATGCTACGAATTTTACAGGTGCTTCAGCAGAACTAAAACGTCTATACAAACTTGTCATGAAAAATGAAACCATTGCAAACCTGTTAGCCTCAGAGGGCATCAAATGGAAATTTTTGCCGCCTAGGGCACCCAATTTTGGTGGCCTCTGGGAGGCAGGAGTTAAATCCTTTAAGTATCACCTCAAAAGAGTGGTAGGCTCCTCAAAATTAACGCTAGAGGAATTTTTAACTGTAATAGTTCAAATTGAGGGCATCCTCAATTCGCGACCTCTCACTCCCTTATCAACCGATACAGACGATTTCCAAGTATTAACTCCAGGCCATTTCCTGATAGGAAAGTCCATAAATGCTATCCCTGAACCTGACGTTACTGACAAGAAAGACAACCTTCTTCATAAATGGCAGAAAACGCAGAAATATGTACAAATAATATGGAAACGCTGGCAAAATAGCTATTTAAGTAATTTACAACAGCGCACGAAATGGTTATTTAAACAGCCTAGTGTTATTCCTGGTATGATGGTTCTTATTAAAGACCCTCAACTCCCTACCTGTAGTTGGGCAATAGGTAGGATTATTAAGTCGATTCCAGGCCCTGATGGAAACATCAGAGTAGTGGACGTACGCACGTCCAAGGGTAGCTACAGGAGACCACTTTCAAAAATAGGTATTTTACCAATAAAGGACAATCTCTTGCAAAATAACTAATTGTTTCAAATGTCAATTGTATTTCCCTTTTTGTATGTGTATTCTCAAACAACTGTGACTTTGTAATTAATTAATTTTTCTTGTGTTTATTTGTATAATGTTATTTTCTATTTGAAACATGTAAAATATTTCAACGCCGCGCGGGATGTTCCGTATTATGTCGCGCTCGCCAACTTTGGCGACGGAACTCTTCGCCAACTTGCAACCCTTGTAACCTCTCGTCAAGAGAGCGCCATTACGCTAACGCACGTTGAGAATAAAGCAATTCGAAACTAAAACAGTCCGCTTTTCTATTTCTACCAAAACGCCACTCAACAAAGGGTTTAGTAGCAGTGATAAACAGAAAACAAAATATCATCAGTTCGCCAAGCCTAATAAATCATTTGTGGTTAGTAGAGAAGATGAAATGAAACAATGTTTATTATGTAATAAAGGTTTTCACCCTATATATAGATGTATTAAATTTCAGAATATGTCTGTTCATGAAAGAATCAAGTATGTTACAAAAGAAAACATTTGTAAAAATTGCTTAAACGCCCATAAGGTCTATGTAGTAGTACTTTAACATGTCGTATTTGCAATTCCAAAACGCGCAAGCCCCCTTTCACATTACGCGGTTTCAACCGTTACGGCGCAAAGCGTGTCATGTTTGCTTTCACACTTAACGATTCGCGCCGTCAGTATTTGAGTGCGGTTTCTCATTTCCTAGCTGTTTCAGTATGGGTCGGAAGCAAGTAGCAGCAATACGGTCTTGTACCCATCAATCAAAAGAAACGAGACTATAATCGCCTCACTTTTGGAAGAACAACGCGCAGATGAATGTCCGAATGTCTGTAGCATCTTTTGATGAATTCCACAACCGAATGAAAAATTATACTCTGCGGCGAAATACTAAAATTTGGAACTGCATTCAACCGACAAAAATGGTAGCTGTGACTCTGAAGTAACTGTGTTGCCCGTTAAATCATACGTAGGGATGAAACGTCCCCCTCTGCTGTGAGGCCAAAGTTTGGAAGGGGGAGGGGTGCAGTTCAGGTGTCGTCCTCGTCATGTGACAGCGGTTCAAAATGACGAGGTCCGTCCTAAAATAGCCCTCGTGTTGCTTCAAAACGGGACGTTAATATAACTAAATAAAATCGCAAGTAACTGACAAGAAAAAGCAATAGCGAAAGTGCGACTGTTTATTACTTAGCAAAAATTTATAGATTTTGTTTTTACCATAATTACATAAGATAAGTTCATCCCTAGATATGGATTTTAAAATCAGTGTAATAATTTCAAGCATTGTAAATGTATATATTAATAATATATTACGTAAATCGATTATACATAAGTTGTGGAACATGGATTTCATTTACGCGCAGGATTTTAAAAAAAACTAAGCAACCCAATGCAAACAAATGTCATGAAAATTCCCTTCGAAATATCGCAGCTTTAAAATCATTTAACATGGAAAATATTCAGATATGCTTTAATTGCTTTTTATGACGTTAAAATAGAATACCATTTTCTTGAAAATTATATGTAGGATACCATGCACTGAAAAAAACTATAACGCAATGCTTTGATTTTGCGTGTTTTTTTCATTGTTATTTGTATAAACCTACCAAGGAAATGTTTGCGTGTTTGATGAATAATATTTTAAAAATCCTGTGCGTAAGCATTTAAAGTATAAATCACTCACCAAGCATCTCTTTATATTGAGATGGGTTTTGACTTTATCTTCTCAACTATTTAAAGTACACTCATGTGCAATACCATGATATATACAGAATGATTTAAATTTTCAAATAAAATCATAAAAAAAATCGGAAACTTTAATGGCCTTATATCTCCATAAAGAGTTCAAAATACTGAAGAATTCTATAAGACTGTCGGAATTACTTATAAAAGGTATAAAGTTTCTTAAAATCGCAACTTCAGAAATAAAACATACGTTGTTCTTAGAATTCAGTCATGATTATTAGACACTGCTATCCAGATTTTTATTAACTTGGATGAAATAGTATATAACTCGTTTCCAATACCTTACACATGGCCGTCTTATCCACAGGGCAAATTAGGCAGAAGAATAGGGCGCTATTGATCGAAGGGAGTAATAAAAACTTTCTATTCTGATTTTGAACCAAAAAAAATTATTTAATTGTAATTTTAAATATGTTATACAATTTTATATGTTATAATATGGCATAGAGAACCTAGTTAATAAAATAACCTACGAGAATATAATGTTATTACAACATTACAATGCTCCTGAATTATTTTTTTTAGCTAGGTAGTTTGTTTGGGCCATAACACTCAGTTTCCTAGTTAGGATGCTGATGGAGCGGCAAATTACTCTAGACGAGAACACTGAAATATCTTAAGACGGCCCTGATCTTACACAATATAAAAATAGAGAAAATTCGTTAGCATTGGCATATTTCGAAATAAAATAGCTAAATTTTAAATAGGAAAAAATAACGAAAACATTAAAAAATTACACAGCCAACACTCAAATTAAATGAAAGTGCGTTCTATAAAAACAATGAAATCATTTTAAAATGACAAAGACAATAGTAAAATTAAATTTTGAAGCATTCTATAAAAATAACGGAATCATTAATTAACTACAAAAGCTTCGAGAAGGCAAAGAGAACAAGTGACCTTGTGAAGATGACGGACGGCAGGCGAATAAAATTCGCGCAGTGTGAAAGCTACAGCATAATTACATATATTACTATTAAGACGAAGTCGTTACGGCGCCGTTTTATTCAGTCGCGAACGCGGCTGTTTGAAACCTCAACAAACGGCCTCAAACCGCGATCGGCTAGTGTGAAAGCTCCCACTCGTTTCTTTAGTTTACCACGAAGAGGCGTTACGGTTGGCACCGCATAATGTGAAAGGGGCCTAATACGGTGCTTCATAAAGAAGGTCAAACTACGGCAGAAACATTCAGCGATCACGCGGCGCCAATTAAACCTCATAAATTTGACGGTAGTATAAACACCGTTCAGAATTCCTCTAGTTGTGATGAAATTACTCGAAAACCTTTGCTCACTGCATCAATCTCTTATAACTCAAAAATCGGTTATTCTAAGTACCGCGGATATTTTCGTTAAGAGTGAAAATGAGATATAAATTACGGTGCCTTTTGGATTTTGCTTCGGTCAGCTGTCTGCTTAGTAATAGGGATTGTAATCTGTTGAATTTAAAGCGAGAACCTTTCAAAGCATATATTACTGGTATTGGGGGGAAAGAAATCAAAGCCAGAGTAAAAATAAATATTTCGAATGAAGAAACTTATTCGCGCAACTGCGAATTCCTAATTGTTCCTCAGATTACATCATTAATCCCATCACAAAAATAAATATCTCAAACATTGAAATTCCCAACCACATTAAACTAGCTGATCCAAACTTTTGTATTCCTAGCAAAATAGAAATGTTAATTGGAAGAGATATATTTTTTGATTTACTTAAGGCAGATAAAATTAGATTAGCTAATGGTAATTTAATATTACAAGAATCAGAATTAGGATATGTTGTATCGGGAAAATTGCCGTCTGAAGTAACTTTTAACTATTGTTGCGTTGCAGATGAGGCAAATTTGGATAATGCAATTAAAGAATTCTTTGAAATTGAATCCTTTCCGACAGTCTTTCGATTCAACCAAAAGTGAAGAAGAAAAATTCTGTGAGGAACACTTTTTAAAATCCCATAGTAGAACGAACTCAGGAAGATATATTGTTTCCTTACCTATGAAAGAAAATGCAGATTCCTTATTAGGACTTCCGCGGGAAAACGCAGTTAAAAGGTTAAACGGAATTTGGAACAAATTAAAAAAAAATAACACATCAGCCACACTATATAAAGCATTTATGCAAGAAATAATAGATGAGGATAATACCAAATCCTATTATATTCCTCACCATTGTATCTACAAGCCGGAAAAGACTACTACTCCACTAAGAGTAGTTGTGCAAAATCTATTTCACACAAGCTTATAAGGAGTAAATATTTTCTTAACTTACATATAATGTAAATGAGAGTTTACTTATCTCGAAATGCAATGATGAGACGACTCGCTGTCTGACATTGAAATCGTTTTATTTTCCTGGCGACATTGAGATTATGTTAGACATAGGATATCATGCACTTATCAAGCACTACACACTCATCATATCATTTACATAATAGTTGGGCCTCGATTTGCAGGTGTTCACCCCTCTAAAATATCTAACCGTGCCCTGTGCTCAGAAAAGGCTGGCACCTTATGTTAGAGTGACGCAGAGTGAACATGAGTTCCCTTCTTTCATCTCCTTAAATGCGTACCTGTCTCAATGAGACCAGGCCACTTGAGATCTCACTTACGTGTCCAACTGTGCCCTAAAAAATGGGTGGTACCTTACGCTGGAACGTCGTTCAGGGAGCTGAACTTTCTAGCTTAAAGCAAGAAGTCAACTTACAAGAAAGGTTAAAGGTTGAAGGAGGGTCCTCCCCCATCCGGCCAAGCCCTCACATGGTTCAATGAACCGACCTCTCTTACTTTCTTGTGGGGAAGTTCGCAACAGTAGTCTTCGACGCTTCCGCAAAAACTACAACTGGTCAATCATTGAATTCTATATTACTCAACGGAGGTTCAATTCAAGATGACTTATTTTCATTAGTAACTAGATTTAGAACTCACATATATGCGTTCACCGCTGATATTCAAATGATGTATAGACATATATTAGTTGCACCATCTCGAAGAGATCTGCAGAGAATTGTTTGGAAGGAAACCAACAATTCACCGATCAAAATCCATCAGCTAAATACTGTGACATATGGTACGGTCAGCGCTCCATTTTTAGCCATGAGAGTTCTTAAGGCTCTTGCAGATTTTGAACACCAGGATTTTCCGGAAGCAGCAAAGATAATTTCCAGAGACATGTACATTAGGGTGGGCCGAAAAACACTTTTTTTCGAAATCGCTATTCTAATAGTGCGGAAAGGGTTCTCTCTGGGTTCAATAAACACGGTGTAAAATATTTTTTTGGTTGTTTAATATCTTCTGCCCCCGCATCGCACTTGGATTTTGGAAATTTGGGTAAAAATTGCAATTTTTACTCGGTGTAGGAAATGTAATTATTTTTCAATATTGCTATTCTAATAGTGCTGAATAGGTGCCCATTGGGTTTAATAAGAAAGGTATAAAATATTTTTTCGATAGAATATCTTTTGTTCCCGTATCGCAATAGAAATTTTGCAATTTTTGTAAAAAGTACACTTTTTCTTGTCTTTTTTATACAGGAAACGACTTCGGAATATTGCTGATAGAAAGGCTCACAATTTATGTTTAAATCATACACAAGCAACGCCTAACGCAGAGTATGTAGATTATGAAGATGAAGAAGCGGATTGTTCTTCAGATATTTCTGAAGTAATTTTAAATCTGAACACTTTCAAACCATCAACATCGAACCGTTTAATCTCTCTTACTGATCCTAAGTACAAACAATTAACTCCGTTTGTAGCTAAATCTTCACAAATGCGACTTGGCCTCCCTTCAACTGCTGTGGTTGTGGACAGGTTTGGCGTCTCGGACCGGGCTGTGGCTGCAATTGCTTCAAGTGTTCTTCACGATGTCGGTCTCATAACTAGCAACAACTCAGATTTGGTGGTTGACGAAAACAAGCTGCTTAGGGAAAAGGCTCAAGTTAGAAAGGATTTAAAATTCCAGGCTTTAAGTGAAGCTCAGGCATTACCGTTGAAGGGGGAGAAACAGGAGAAAAGCAAAAGAGGAACTTTTATGTCTTATTGAAGAACTGGGTTCACGTTACATTACTCATTTGAGTCCATCATTTGTCAAAACAGATTTCCGCGACTATTATCGGATATTTTGAAGGGATCACAAGAGATCTTTCTCAGCTTTTGGCAATTGGCTGTGACGGCACATCTGTTAATACCGGATAGAAATCCGGTGTAATCTGGTGTTTGGAATTGAAACTTGGTAAACCTCTGCAGTGGGTAATATATCTCCTGCATTTTAATGAACACTTATTCTGAGGCATCTGTTTGAAATATTGGATGTGCCAACAAATGGTCCAAAATCATATTCTGGTAATTTTGGGAAGGCGCTCCTTACATGTGAAACTTTGCCAGTTACAACTTTCGAAATTATTGAAGGCGAATTACCAACAACTGATAGACGTTACTTATGCAAGGATGGAATGCACTTATTAGAAACATCTCAAGCGTTGCGATTGGGAAATTGTTCTGATGAGCTGACTAGACGCAGTCTTGGTACATTACCACATTCACGCCACACAACAGCCAACAGAGTTCTAAGATTATATGTTAGTTCTCCAGCTTCTTCTTTGAAGTTGAAACAAATCGCTGAGTTTGTTATGAAAGTTTACACTCCAAACTGGTTTAATATAAAGTCTAAACACTCGCTTAAATATTGAGCTAAGCATGTGTGGAATACTCTTTCTAGATCCAGGTATTTATCTGAAGACCTCAAGGACGTCGTTGATGGAGTAATTTGTAGAAATTCGTTCTTTGCTCATCTTGAGAATATCTTGCTATGTACGTTGAAGTATGAAAGAGTGTACATCAGAGAACTTGCTGCACGACGTATAATTAAGTCTAGAGAGTCATCTTCCAATGTAAAGTCAGTACGTGTCTTTCTACACCATAACTTAATTTTGAAGCAGCTGACTATACGGAAATGATTGTCTGGTCTTCAATTACCATTACTTCTCCACCAATCCTCCGTACTATATCCACTGCCTTATTTAGATCCATTGTGCGTGATAAGAAAAATCCAGAATGGGACTTCGTTCACTTACCATATGACACACAGGCAGTGGAACGGTGTGCCAAGTAAATGACAGAAGCATCCATTAAGGTATATGGGTTTCAAAATAGAGATGGGTTTATTAGATCCACATTCTTTTCCCGATGCCTGAATTCGACAATAAGGCTGATTTCAAGCCTCTTCTTGCTGATTAAGTGCAAGTAAACTTTTGGTATTGGCATGTCATAACATTCTATGGATACAATATCCTAAACAAATATTATATTAATAGATTATGACTCAGCAATTATTTAATAATTTTCAGGTAATATGATCAATTGTACAGTGCAATACAACAATAAACAGTGTTTGTACCCATCTATTTTTCATGTTTGATTTATTTCTATAACACATAAAAAAGTGCACTTTTTTTCAAAAATTGCAAAATTTCAATTGCGATGCGGGAATAGAAGATATTACTCTATCGAAAAATATTTTACAACTTTCTTATTGAACCCAGTGGGCACCTCTTCCGCACTATTAGAGTAGCAATATTGAAAAATAATTATATTTCCTACGCCGAGAAAAAATTGCCAATTTTTACCCAAATTTCCAAACTCCAAGTGCGATGCGGGGGCAGAAGATATTATCCAATCAAAAACATATTTTACACCGCGTTAATTGAACCCAGAGAGGACCCTTTCCGCACTATTAGAAGAGCGATTTCGAAAAAAAGTGTTTTTCGGTCCACCCTAATGTACATGGATGATATTCTGTCAGGTGCAACATCTCTTAACTTCAGCAAAAAAGTTGCAAGCTGATATAAGTAAACTGTTACGGCGTGGAGGTTTTGAACTACATAAATGGGTGTCGAATCATCCAGCCCTTTTTAATGATATGTCTACATCAGAATGCTCATTTGAAGATACGCAGTCGAACACAGTAAAGGCAATAGGAATGCTTTGGAAGCCTCAGCCTAATCAACTAACATTTAAGGTATCGGTAAACAATAAAGATTCTTTAACGAAAAGAGAAGTATTGTCACAAATCGCTAGACTTTACGATCCTCTAGGATCCAGGACAGCATGTAGCAAAGGCAAAAATATTTATGCAAAGCCTTTGGTTACAGAAACTTGACTGGAATGACAATTTACCTACAAAAGTCCTTCATATATGGAATGACTTTCTTGTTAAACTACCTGCAGTTAATGAAATTAACGTTCCCAGATATATCTTGAGTGATGAGGTGGCTGAAATCGAACTGCACGGTTTCTTTGATGCTTCGGAAGTGCCTACGGTGCTGTTATATACATCAGATGTGTCACCCATTTAGGACTCATTCAAACTAAACTAGTATAAATAAAGCAGCAAATCAAGGGTTGCTCCTTTGAAACCAATTACAGTGCCTAGGTTGGAACTTTCTGCAGCTCTACTATTAGCGAGACTAATGCACAAAATTGTTCCTGTTCTTCATCTTCCTTTAGACAAAATTCGTCTGTGGACGGATTCAACAATTGTTCTAGCCTGGTTGAATATGCAACCTCACCTGCTGAAAACCTTTGTCAGCAACCGAGTTGCAAAAATCCAAAGCCTCTGTTCCAATTCCCAGTGGAGGCATGTCTCATCAAAAATAACCCTGCAGATGTCCTTTCCAGAGGTGCAGACGCCAGAGATCTTCGAGACAGCGACTTGTGGTGGCAGGGTCCAGAGTTTTTACTTCGTGATATTCCCGATTCTGAAGAGTTTCCTTGTCCTAAGGATAAAACTTTTGAGCAAGAACTAAAAAGAAATGCGACTGTTTCCTGTGCAGTGACTAATGACTGATTTTCTTGATAAACTTTTAAATCTTGCGAATAATTACAGTAAGCTAATTAGAATTTTAAGTTTTTGTTGCAAGTTTCTTAAGAATTCTTTGCATAAAAGTGGAGAAACAGGTTTCCTAACTGCTGCAAAACTGGACAATGCAGAGCAGCTGCTGATTAAACAGGTACAGTCTATAACTTTCGCGAAGGAGATACTGCTCTTCAAGATGGGAAGAGTGTTCCGGTTTCCAGCAAATTAAAATCTCTAGATCCTTTCTTAGATAGTAATTCAATTTTAAAAGTTGGTGGTCGTTTAAAAAAATGCTAATTTAGAATATTATGCTAAACATCAAATTATCTTATCTAATGGTCATAAGACAACAAAATTGATATTTGAATTCCATCACAAAAAGTATTTGCATGCAGGTGCCCAAGGTTTACTGCATCAGGTTCGTTTAAGGTATTGGCCTCTAAGGGCCGTATACACCAACTCTTTAACATTCGGATTAAACTTCGAATCAGTGTGAATCTCTTGATCATATGAAAATCCGTATTCTCCAACGAAAATCCCGAGATCACCGGCTATTTTAACACCCTGTTTTTGATCCTCAGAAATCAGAGGCTTAACAGTGATAATCCACGGATTTTCGTTTTACGCAAGCGCAATTCTCTTCTACCTTCTATCAAAACAAACATGGCAGACAATGGATTGTCGTTTTTAGACGATATTGAAAGTTTAGAAATAATCGAAAGAAGGAAAAGATCTGTGCATCCAGATAGAGCAAATGATTTGGACTGTATGGATAATGTAGTCTTTCGATCGCGTTATCGTTTAAATAAAGATACAGCCGAATCATTGATTCAAATGCTGGATGACACGCTTTCAGCTCCAACAGAAAAAAATTACGCTCTGTCAAGTACTGAAAAAGTTTTGACAGCTTTGCGATATTATGCGACTGGATCTTATCAGCTAGTACTGGGAGATTTGGCGAAAGTAAGCCAGTCTTCTGCCTCCATAGCCATTAACGATGTCACCAAAGCTCTTGCATCGTTGCGGCCGAATTATATACGTCTGCCACAAACAGGACTAGAGCTACGACAGGCATGTTGATTTATTTATTTGTCCCTTTTAAGAAAATGTTATTTATATCTATATATATTTAATCTGACGTTGATTTGTGATTTTGCTTCTTCGTGTCCCAGCTACGTACATAATTTTATACATCGACGTTTGTTTTGTTTATTTTGCTCACTGTTTTTTTAAGTAACTTTCAGTTACAATGTTTGTCAGGCCTTAGATTGGGTTTATGGGCAAATTTTGTCTAAAACAGTTTTTTAGTGGTTAGCATGACAATTTTCAGTTTTACTTCTAAAAAGTATAAAATGCAATATAATGTGGTTCTAATAGTTAAAAAAACTTAGTTTTATGTAAGCATAGCTGAATCCATAGTCTCTATATGGGGAATCTCAAAGTTTTTATTTCTGAGGGGCCTTCTACCTAGCCACTTTACTACATGGTTATCGAGCATAAGCAATAATGCTTTTTATGCACACCTTTGAAACTACTGGCCGAAAGCCACTTACAGGAGTTTTTAGAATATCAGTATAACATCCTTTATTCACTTTGTGCATTTATCAAGCTTTAGTTAGGATTTTGGGGCAAATTTTGTCTAAAATCAGTTTTTTAGTGGTTAACATGACTATTTTCAATTTTCCGGCTAATGTGGAGTCTACGGTGCCCACCTACTCAAAATAACTAATTAAAATAAGTTTATGCTTTTATTTGCGAAAGAAAAATTAAGCTGGTTTATTCAGACTATCAAATAAAATAATTAAAATGAAGGGCCGCAAATTTTTTGCAGTAGCTAAGAAATTTAGTTATTATTTTAAAGAAGCTCAGCAGAGATAGTATTAAAGCAATTGCATTAAGATATGAATCAATGGAAGAAAAACAATGAAATTAGTACTAATTTGTACTCACCCCAAAAAAAGTGGCTGAAATAAAATAAAATTTTTTCTATATACGTCGTTTTTTATGATTTCAAGGAGCCTTCATGCCATCTTCGAAGAAAGTCGAACAACGCGGTTGGTCGTGACTGGATAACAAACGAATTCACAGATAAACGCAATGTTGAAAGGTCAAGTTAAAACAGACAGTTCGCTTAGTTCAGTTAATAAAACAGCATGTATGAGTATGTGACTGTCTTTTTGCGTTCCACAAGACAAACCGCTCAGCCTAGACTTACCAAATTTGGTACAAATATACTATGAAGGCTGGGAATGTGCGCCTCGGAGAACCTTTTAAAAATTTTAATTAATTAAAAATTAAGCAAGAATACGGTATGTTTCAGAGATAAATGCAAAAAATATTATGACACGAAAAACTTTTATACACTTTCTTGTATTTCAAAAATATATCTTTTAAATCTAATATACCAGTTTATTTGTCAGACAATTTTTCTCCTTGAATTTGAAAATCCTTTTTTAAAAAGTTATGTTGAATTTTTAACAATAGTTTTCCATGCTATGATGAAAGTCGAATCAATTTCATAGATTCGTCAAATCTTTAAATCTGTTTCTCATACGTTAAAAAATTCATTTTATTTTGATTATAGTAATGTAAAACCTTCTTTTGTTATAACAAAATACAGTCCATTTTCCTTGCTCTGCTAGTTTTTTTTTTAATTTATTTTTTTGTTACTTCAACCAAATTTACTTTTTGGATAGATTTACTTTATTATTTTGATAAGTTTAAATTTTAACTATGAATTTAAATCTATTTTTTCACTTAAGGCAGGATAATCCTCTCTGGAAGTTATGACATTTGTTTATTTCTTATAATTAGATTAACAAACCTTCTCTTGCATAATCAAAACGAAAATTAATCGTCATACAATTTCATGATTTCAAAGAGCCAGCCTAATACTTTTTTAACAATTGAATGTAAAGATCTAAATCATTAATTCGAAAAAATTCAAAACACATTGCCTCAAAATTTAATTTCAAGTATAAAAAAAAACTGATACATTTCCTGTTTTTCTTTTCCACGTAAAACTAATTCATTCTTTTGAAACAATTAATGCTTTCAGCTTACCAAAAATTAAATAATCTGACGTATTTAAAGTAAGTTGGAATAATTAATATACAGTTAATAAAATAAGCGAATCATTCAGTCGATGAATACAGCCAGTATTTTACGAATCCTCCTGGCCTCGAGCAAACCAGAAGAAAGGCGGGACCACCCCTCCTTGTAATTTGACCACTGTCCCCCGAAACACACAACACCCTTTTTCTTTCCTGCCTTTAGCCGCCAAATTGCATGTCTTTACCTCCCTTGTCAGGGCTTTTTCGAAGAAGACAGAGTAGTAAAATGAGCTGCAAAAAAAAGAAGAAATATGTCATTGTACCCTCTCTAGTAAGAACCCCGTACTGCTGGCAAAGGGAGATTCTTCGGACCTGCTGAGAGCCAGCGGGAACAATAAAATGTCAGCGGCAACAGTTTGTAATATAAGTGTAATACGAGCTATTTCGTTCAAGAACTGCTCACTTTCCACGACATTCAAACGGAAATATATACTCTTATTTCGCATCTGAACTTATAAAAAATCTTATTTTATCGTGAACATCCACTAGTAATTTATATTTGCAAAACATTCTTGGATTTATTAAAACAAATCATGTTTTTGTAATGCAATTAAACATTTTTTAAAATATAATTTGTTAAAAACAATAATTAATTGATTTTAATTTGAATAAATTCGATTACATTCTTTGTAGCACGCTAGCGCGGGGCCCTATTTGGAGCAATCTTTCCAATCGGCTTAAGGCCGTCCCCGATACCCATGACAGCACAGTTTTTGATAACTCTCACCTGAGGGCTGTTCTGGAAAAGGAAGTCCCATCAGAATATCATTTGGTTGGATACAATGGATATGGGTGTAGATCCTATCTTTTAACACCATTCTTAGAACCATCCACACCCCAAGAAATAAGGTATGTATCTTTTTTTTTTTATTTAACATACAGAATATCTTGAAAATTCACAGTTAAAAAGAGCATGACCCATTAGGTAATATGCTCCAAATTATACCTACATATTTACATGTAATATGCATCTCTCGTACAAGTTTGGGGTAATTCCATGCAATAACAGATTCATAACATCAATGTTAACTTTTGCTATTTGTGGGTGATCACGACAAAACTTCTTGTCCACATGTAGGCCTTGTTGGGAATACAAATAACTATTAAAATTGACTTTAAAACTCTAATATATATATATATATATATTTGCATATACAATGTTGCCCACAAAGCAGCCCGGAACGTTGTTGAGAGGCAATATGGTGTAATGAAAAGATTTGCCTGCTTAGCAACAAGTCTTCGCTGCAGTCTTCAAAATGCCATGACAGTTATTGTAGCAGTTGCAGTTTTACATAATATGACATCACAGACAGATGACATATTTGAAGAAGAGGATGATGACAGAAATAACCCCACAGTAGCAAACCATGCAGCTGGTCTTGCAAAGAGGAATGCTTTGCTATCCACTTTCTTTAATAACTGATGTTTTGTTTTATATATTTATGTATGTTTTATTTGAAATAAATTTTGTAAGAGTTCATTTGCTGGCATTTCCATGTTGTGCAATTATTCTTTAATTACTTGGTTGATTTCTGGAATCTTGGATATAAAAATGTTCCACGTAATTGGTGTAAAACCAATAATATAGATATATTGTTATATATTAGAGTTGCACAGATTAGTGATTTTTGCCGAATATTTTATACGTAGTGTATCCAATTTGATGCACAATTTTTTTAGCATTTTTGAGAGGAAATAATAGTACAATGTCATTTATACTCATTGTATCAAATTTGATACGTATTTTCAAACTAGAAAATCACCCGTCATGGTACGGCGGGTGCAAATTGCCTCTTCATTCGAGAGATTTCCCATCAAATTTGACGTGTTTAAATAAATATATATGCGAGAGAAATGTTTAACATTGATTGAAAACAAATAAAACAAACATGTTTTATGACAGGAAATATTTTTTTAGTTGCATATTATTTACATATTTCTTTATTCAAAAACTTCTTGGTCAACATTCCGTGTGAAGTATATTTCATTGTTTAACAATTTTCCTTGTACTTCAGATGATATACCACTGACGTAATTGACTACTTTCTATTAAAAAACGGAAATTAATTTGAAATATATGATTAATACAATTTAAAAATTTCTCGGGAACTATTGATCATAACAAGATAAATTTTATATCAACTGATAGAAAATTTTATTTCACTATTTTAGAGCTATTAAATTTGAAATTAGAATGACAATGACTTTTAAATTTAAAATAACTGAAATTTAGGTTATCTAACAATGAAATAATGCTGTTTTATGTCTCGCAGTGCTATGAAGCGAGTTTTATTGTTGGTGACGCAAGAGCATTACCGAGAGACAGATCTGGGCTATTATATTAGTAATTTATTAACACAGTAAATTTCTTCTCTACTCATAAATGGCAGCACGGGTCTTGATATTTACAAAAAAGCTATTATATTTTTTTTTGTTTGCAGCGATATATAGTCATAAAATTTGTTATATTTCCTATTATAAGGTATGTGCCTATCATTTAACATAAATCATTATAATTAAAAAAGACCATTGAGAAAATGACATTATTACACAATGTATATCATTTTTGATACAAATATACATTTTTATTTCTCTAAAATAAAAGAGTGGGATTTTTCTATATTTGTACGCTATAAAATACAACTAAAAATATTTTTTATTTTCAGGAAGTAAAAATCGTGCATTAAATTATTAAATTTCAATGTTAACTTCCATTGTAAATACATTTCAGTTCTACTTAGTCTTAAAAAATCTTTACCGACTGAATAATTTATAATACACACCTATGTATCCGGGGCAACAAAAAAATATCGTCTGCCAATAAAAATAAATGTTTTCTGAAAGTAGGATTTTTAGAATCAAATAATGAATTTGGCTGAAAAAGGAAATAGACTTGCCATGAATTAAATAGAAATTAAGATTAAACTAAGATTATTTTTGGAAGAAATTTTTCAAATATTATATATGTATATACACTGAAGAGCCAGAAAAACTGGTACACCTGCCTAATATCGCATCCCATGCACACACAGAAGTCCCACAATATGATGTGGCATGAACTCGACTAATTTCTGAAGGTATCTTGGAGGCAATTCACACCATTCATCCTTCAGGACAGTCCACAAATCCACAGGAGTGTGCGGTGGCAGAGATCTATTCTCAATAGCATGTAGCAAGGCATCCCAGATATCTTCAATAATGTTCATCTCTGGGGATTTAGGAGGACAATGAAAGTGTCTAAAGTCAGAAGAGTGTTCCTGGAGCCACTTGGTAGCAACTCTCGACGAGTGGGGTGTCGCATTGTCCTGCTTGAATTGTCCCAATCCATCGGAATGCACAATGGACATGAATGAGTGTAGGTGATCGGGTAGAATGCTTAAGTACCTGTCACCTGTCAGAGTCGTCTCTAGACGTATCAGGGGTCCCATATCATGCCAACTGCACATGTCCCATACCATCACAGAGGCTCCACCAGATTGAACAGTCCCCTGTTGACAAACAGGGTCTATGGATTAATGATGCCGTCTACATACTCGTACACATGCATCCGTCCGATACAATTGGAAATGAGACTCGTCAGACCAGGCAACATGTTTCCAGTCATCAACAGTCCAATGGTAGTGTTGTCGGGCCCAGGAGAGGAGTAGAGCTCTGTGCTGTGCAATCAGCAATGGTACACGAGTGGGCCTTTGACTCCGAGAGCCTATATTAATGACGGTCCATTGAACAGTTCGAACACTGACACTTGTAGATGCCCTATCACTGAAATCCGCGGCAATATGAGGAAGTGTTGCACATCTATCTCGTTTAAGGATTCGCGTCTGACATCAATGGTCCAGTTCTTTCAAGGTCTTTTTCTGACCGCACCGATGGCAGAAATTTGATGTTTTACCGGATACCCGATATTCACGGTACACTCGTGAAATGGTTGTATGCAAAAATCCAAATTTCATTGCTACTTTGGAGATGCTATGTCCCATCTCTCATGCGCCGATTATAATGCCACGTTCAAAGTCACTTAAATCTTGATAACCTGTCATTGCAGCAGCAGGAACCGATCTAATACATTTGTAAGACATCTGTCGTCTTATATAGGCGTTGCTGACCGCATCGGGTTATGATGATTGGTTGCATACCCCCATTATTTGCAAACGCACGCCTGTACCAGTTTTTCTGGCTCTTCAGTGTATATATATGCTATAAAGTGATTGACTGCTGTTTAAAAATGAATAGTATACAGAATTCAATGATCAATTTTCATAAAAAAACATTTATTAAAATTTAAACATATTTGCACTCCTTCACCTTTTTCATTTATCATTTCATACATTTTTATTTGCTCATTTAGCAGCCTTATTTCTAAAATGTGTTTTCTTTTTGCATTGAAAATTTTTCTTTCTCCAACATCAATTTCTCCCGCTCCCACTCATGTTGTTCATTAAGAATTTGCTTCTTTAATTCAGACTGCTGAATTAAAGAATCAGCTGCTTTAGCTGATGCCGAGACTTGTCTCTTTCCCCTACTCAACTTGTACGTTCTCATTTTTGGAGTACTAGTGCCATGTAGTAGAGTATTGCCTGGAGTACTCTCTTTATTTGTGGCTGAAGTTTGAATTTTTGGTCGGGAAGGTTGTGACCCTTGACTTAATGATGTGGTGAGAATCTCTCGGCTGCGGATTTCTGGAATTGATGATGGTATAACCATCTCATCATCTGAAGGTTGCATGTCATCAGCAGCTGCATATTCCACTTCTATAATTTCATGCAATTCCTGAAAATAAATAAAAAGGTAAACTTTAGAAATTGAATTCATCCTGTGTTCATTATTAATATTTATACATTAGGCTTTGAAAAAGTAAGTTAGACTTATCCTCCCAAAGATTGCAATAGTGCAGAATGAGAGTTGAGGTCCACGATTTCATATGCTGGCATTTTCGTTCAAGTGTTGCTGCGTGGCTCGTCATCTGGAAATTTACTCGAAAGTTGAAGTATGTGGAACAGTGTGTTTTTTATAAGGCAAAATTTTGCACATGCATGGTGTATAGGCTCCATGCAATGTCATATACAATGAAATGGTGCCAGAGGTTGCTGAAGGCCACACAAAATTGATCAATGTGGAAAGTCAGGCTCCAGACAATTCCCAATCTGGTGTGCATTGAATTTCATGTAATCAGTAAGCTGAGAGAACATGGCAGGATGGCAATTTGCCAATGATAACCACAGCTTTCTATGCTGGCTCTATAGCCAAGGAGCAGATTTCTATCATCATGACAATGAACGATTAGTGCAATGCTCTGAAAAATGTTCGCAGCAACTTGGTATTTCTGCAAATGTGCCGTGATGGGTGAACAAATTCTCCGATGGGGGGAGGAAAACACCCCTGAAACCCCTGTATATGAAGTCTCAATATGCAATGCAATTTAAATAACAGTTAAAGATTTGGGGTCTAAAAACAAATACATAAGAATGGACATAAATGTTAAGGACAGGAGGAATTAAGTTCAAGTTAGGTGAAATTATTTTCCATTTTAAAGATATGTTTTCAATGGGTAAACAGTTATCACCTCAATTCTCCTCTGAATTTTGAAATAAAAAATGTCAAAAGGTGTATGCTAACTTATTGATTAGTTTTAAGAATGAGTGACAGTGTAATTTTAGGAATTTGGAGAATCAAAAATTTTAGAAGCACTGAACTTTGATGTTAATTGAGATTAAAAAGAGTCTATAGCAGCTTGTGCTACAAAACATATCACAACTATTTAAGGATGTTATATGCCTAATGATCACCTACAATTGTTGTGTTGTTACTATTTAGAAGTTGACACACAAATAATTAATCATGTAAAATTTATGAAATAATGTAAAATTTATAAAATAATATAATTATTTGTGTGTCAACTTCTAAATAATTAAGTGACATTAATTGAATGTGTGACAATTATTACATACCTAATAATGTGATGTAACAACACAACATAATTTATGAAATAATAAATCATGTAAAATTTATGAAATATAATAATTATTCGAGTGTCAACTTCTAAATAATTAAGTTACATAACGACACAATACCTGAGTACCGAGAATAATAGCTAATACTTGCTTTCTAAAACTAATCATTCTAATAAATTTTGAATTAAACAACAATTTTTTAAGAAATTTTAATTTTAAAATGCATTACACCAACATACAAGAACATAAAAAAGTTAACTAAAAATTTTAAAAACTCCTAAAAATATTACATAAATAATAACAGTGATTTTAATAAGACCTTACCTCCTCATCACAGTTACTTTCACAATGTGTGGTGTCTGAAAGGGAAAAAAAAAGAATATAAAGGAAAATGAGAACTCTTTAAAAGATACTAAGATGAAAAAGAAATAAATGATCATATGAATTTTAACTTACCAGAAGTGGTCATCTTACGATAAGCTGCATCGCTATCATAACAGTTGACCAAGGGTATCTTTAATGTACCCATTGCCAATAACCTTTCTTCAACTGGATTTGAAGACGTATCTGCTTTAGGGCCTCCTCCAGTCTTGAAAATCTGAAATCTCCTATCAGCTTGATTTTTATTGCCCTTCCTTTTCAGATTTTTATAGTAGGTCATCAATTACTTGGCATTTCTTTTTGCAACACCGGGAAAACTGTTGAACATGGCAGTTAATTCCGCCCAGGTGCTTGCCTTTTCTTTATTTGTTGTTGCATCTGTTTTTTATTCTCAATTACTGATTTGAAATTATCTAAGGAGAGGAGAAAAGCCTCAACTTCAATTTCCATAAAATTCTTCCTTTTATGATCCATAATTAATGCAACAAGAATAAAATGTCAGAATCAAAATACGCTGTTACTTGAACAAAACTGAGGAGATAATGTTTATATTATGTCTGTCATCGATTGATTGACTGAAGCAGAACGAAAAACTTCGGAGAGGTTCGTTCATCGACCAATCAAAATGTAGCTTACATTTTTCTTCCATTTAAGCCATGGATCACGTAATCCATTGATGGAGAATACCGAAGGACTTTGATCCAGTGTTAGCATTGATTCTCGGATTTGCTGATTTAATCCTGGATCAGTCAAGTTTGGTGAATATGGCCCTAAATGGTAAAAGCACAGCTCGCACAATTGTGTTATATTTTATAAAAATAAACCAGTAATAGCAGATCAAATAATGGGTAACCTTTCTAAGGAAAGAGTTACACCCAATTCACCATTTACAAATTGTGGTGTTGAGTTCTGTGGCCCATTTCTTATTAAATTTAAAAATCAGAGAAAGGGCATGTATTCAAAAATTTATGTAGCTATAATCATTTGTCTATCAACTAAAGCCATACATTTAGAAACTGTTTCTGATCTTTCGTCTGAAGCTTTTATTGCTTCTCTTAAAAGATTTATTGCCCAAAGAGGAAAAATGGCAATGATAATTACAGATAAGGCTGCAAACTTTAAAGGAGCTAAGTCAGAACTAAATCACTTATTTAATGTAATCAGAAACCCAGATGAGTGGTTAGCTAACTATCTTTCCTCTGAAAGAATTAATTGGAAATTAATCCCCCCTCCCAGATCTCCCAACTTTGGTGGTTTATGGGAAACAGGTGTAAAGTCATTTAAACATCACCTTAAACGCACTGTAGGTTTATATAAAGTAATAATTGAGGAATTTAATACCATAATTATCCAAATTGAAGGAATAATAAATTCTTGGCCTTTAAGTCCCTTGTCTTCAGATATAAATGAATATGAAGTGTTGACACCAGCTCATTTTCTAATTGGTTGTCCTATAACAGCTATTCCGGAACCAGAAATTATAAATATATTTGATA
This sequence comes from Araneus ventricosus, assembly GCA_013235015.1. NCBI lineage: Eukaryota > Metazoa > Arthropoda > Arachnida > Araneae > Araneidae > Araneus > Araneus ventricosus. The sequence continues at coordinate 83,743 of BGPR01004510.1, read as the reverse complement.
ACAAATTGTCTAGGTGGTAGCAACTCACTAAATTCACTCAAATAATTTGGAAAAGGTGGAAAAGGGAATATTTGAATCATCTTCAACAATGCTGTAAATGGCAACTTAAAAAAGATAATTTACAAGAAGGTATGATAGTGATAGTAAAAGAAGACAATTTACCGCCATATAAATGGGCACTTGTAAAAATCATAGAAATAATTAGAGGAACAGACAATCATATTAGAGTAGCTAAATTAAAAACTGCATCTGGAACATTCATGAGATCTATTTCCAAAATTTGTGTTCTTCCTATCAGGAAGTCAATTATTAAAATATATTTTGTACGTATCAGTATTATACTTTTAAATTATTTTGTGTATTGCATTATATCATATTCAGTATTATGTAGTATTTCAGTATTTTTCATATTAACCATATATCTTATTAATCTTGTATTTTATTATATTGTATTATATATTGGAAATATTAATAGTGTTGTAATAACCATTTTATATATATAAAGTATTGTAAATTGTATTATTGAAATTGGGGCAATTTCAACGCCCCCTCCCCCCGGTATGTTAGGTAACGTGCACTTGAAGAGCCACCTACAACTCAATCGAGAAATTAACTATTACGAACTTGGATGGGAGGGAGAGCAGCCACTCACTTCAGTAGTGGCTCGTATTCCATAACATATATCACCCGCCCTTGCAGCGTGGTCAACGTATTTAACTGTATACAAAATATCTGCCCTTGCACAATAATTAACTAATTATTTTCCCTTGCAGAAAATCATATTGTACGCACCCACTCCAGCGTGAAGTGATGTCCCACAACTTGTGGTAATAATTGTTTCTATTTTATATTTATTATGTTGAGTTGTTTCATTGAAGATTTATTTTTCTATTGACGACTTTCCTAAGCATAACACTCAACAATCAATATTAATAAATAAAAGAGATACAGACTATCTTATTTTCATATTATCTGGCTTTAACTTCATCCTGCAATAAAGTGGAAATTTTAAAAACAATCAACTTGAAAGTTCTTCCTAAATTGATTGAAAATTAGAAAGAACTTGCAACATACCATTTCGCTTTTTCAGAAATATGAAGATAATAATATAAGGAAGAAAACCATTAAATACTTTTGTAAGAGAGATAAGATATTTCTAAAAAATAACACAAGATATAACAAGGCTTGAGCAGAAATTGTCATCACCGCATTAAAACTAAAATATTCATTTTCAAACATGCACATTACTAGGAACTTTTCCACCTGTTAGTTATTATCACTCTCTTCATAAAATTGCCAATGCAAAGTTGATACATATTAATAACCTCTTGGGAATTTATTTGAATACCCAAATATACTCCCAAGAGTTTATATTTTGCAAACTACAAAGATTTTAATATTTTCTATATATTTAAAAAATTTCTTTTCCTTACAGAAAACTTTTACTAAACATAACTAAAGATGAATAACAAACTCATTACAACTACCTTTCTTGTTTTCTCAAATAACAAAAAGATTTCAAAATGTTTTAAAGAAAAAATAAACAATTTTACACATATTGTAGTACAGTTACAGAAAAAGTTAGTGAAACTTAGCCTAAATTTGAAAAGATGTATAAAGATTTATAAACATAAGAATAATAATAAAAGAGTCTTAAATTTTAACAAAAAGTTAATAGTTCTACTTGGGATTCGACTTACACTGAACACAATATTGGTATGTTCAAATTTAAATTATGAAATAAGAAAGATAAATTTTACCACCAGCAGATAAAAAAACAGGTTGGTATCTAGAAGTTGGAACACACACGATTTCGTCACTAATATGGTTACTTGAGGAATAAAGCGGATTAGTTCCATTGGCAACCCATCGACTAGATAGCTTATGTCATGGCAAGCGTTTCGCGTTTTTGAGTCGTTTACATACTACGCGGATTTTAATAAAACTTAAAAATATTTATTAAATATTTAATAAAATTATGAAATTTATTTTAATTAGGAAGATTTCAATTAGTAAAAAAAATGACAAATAGAACTTGAGTTTATTTAGTGATTATATATTTATCCGATCACATAATTGAGAGAATTTTTCTTTGCTTTATAATAAAAATCGTTTACATGGAATTTTTGAAGTTGTTTGGTCATATTTTGGAATTCGTTTGAAATGCTGTCTTCACCTGTGCGATGGTTTCCTTGATGCGCCGCATTGTTCATTTTTCTTTTTCATATATTAAGAGTGTTTCTTCCCAAGTGGAAATATTAGAACTGAGCAAGTCTTAATTTTTTAGTATTACTTGTTGACTTGTTCATTAGAGTAATTAAAAGAAGCTGATTCCGTACATTCACTAAGCTAGCAAATAACAGCCTTTGTTGCTTCAAATCCCATAACTCTTTAGTTCAAGCTAGCGAAGCTACTAGGATCCCGCTTTGCTGAAAGCGAAGTTGCTGATGTTTTTTTAAGTTAAAAAAATTTGCCCGGTGCCCACTTGATGCCGCAGGCATCACAAGCACAATTTCTCTTGCATAATTAGAATAATTAAAAGAAACAGATTCCTTACATTCAATGAGCTAGGAAAGCTAGTACAGTAAAACCCCAGTAATCCGGACACACGCTAATCCGGAACCCTCGGTAATCCGGACAGTCCATGGAGAATGATGCAAACCCGCATCCTGCATTGCTCCAACCCATGGATCAGAATGTTATTCAAAACATCAAGCTGGGATATCGCAAGTTGCTTCTTACGAACATTCTCAATGATCCTGTGCACAATGAAAACTTGGAAAAAACACTGAAAAATGGAAATTTAAAAGATGTCTTGTTCAGTCTTGCTAACTGTTGGGCATCTGTGTCTACATTGCTGATCAACAAGCCGTGAAAAAATTAGCTTCCCAATTTTATTGATTCTGAAGTTGAAGAAAATGTGCAAACTGAAGAAATTCAGCTCGCAGCATTCATTAACCAATTACAAAACACGAACCCGATGTCCAATACTAAAGCCCTCCAGTGGGCTGCTGAGGTTGACTACAGTTTGGCTCGAAATGAAATTTTAACAGACGACGAAATTATCAAGACGGTAACAGCAGAAGATGATGATGATGATGACGACGACGTCACCCCTGTAAACCCCATCAAAATTTCTCATTCTGAGGCTGTGGCGGTACTCAACACTTCATTACAGTGGGCTGAAGAACAAAATTTTGAAGCACACGAAAATATGCCCCTCAGACGTTTAAGAGATCGCGCATTTGAATTAAAAATTGGAACGTCTGCGCAAAAAATAATGATTTTTTTTGGACACTGATTACAATCATTCACTTACATATGTAGTAATTATGTATGTACATATCATGTTCATTCAATTTATCCATACAATGTTAGTTCATACAAATATACCATGGTATCTACACATACAATTTTTGAAAAAAGTGTTTTACGTTGTTTTTTTAAAAACCTCGCTAATCCGGACGTCCATGTGCCTGAATTCGTCCGGATTACCGGGGTCCTACTGTAGTTCTGTTGAAATTCTACATCTAAAACGGGAGATAGTGCAACAACAAACCACAAATGCAATGGGTTCGAACAATATTCAACTTGAAACAATTAACTTTTAACTGTGACCGATGCACGTTTGTTTACCATTAGCATCCATAATGCTTTGGCGCCATTTTAAATAGAGTGCGTTCCAACTTGTAGATTTCAACCTATATTTCTTTGATTACATAATTGAGAGATTTTTTCTTTGCCTTATAATAAAAACCGTTTGCATGGAATTTTTGTAGTTGCTTGGTCAAATTATGAAATTCATCATTTGGAATGCTGTCTTCACCTGCGTGATGGCTTCCTTGATGGGCCGCATTGTTCATTTTTCTTTTTGATATAGTTAGAGTGTATCCTCCCATGTGCAAATATTAGAACTGAGTAAGTCTTAATTTTTTACTATTACTTGTTCTGAAGAACAATTTGCTGCTTCATTAGAGAAATTAAAAAAAGCCGATTCCATACATTCACAAAGCTACTAGGTTCCCGCTTTGCTAAAAGCAAAGCCGCTGATGTTCAAGTTAAAAAAATTTGCCCGGTGCCCACTTCAGATGCTGCAGGCATCGAGAGCACAATTTTTACTGCTTCATTAGAATAATTAAGAAAACCAGATTCCTTACATTCAATGAGCTAGGAAGGCTAATAGTTCTGTTGAAATTCTACATTTGAAACGGGAGATAGTGCAACAACAAACCAGAAACGCAATGGGTTTGAAACAAGATTAAACTTTAAACGATTAACCGTGACCAATGCATGTTTGTTTACCATTAGCATCCATCTTGCTTTGGTGTTCAAGAGTGTGTTCCAACCTCTAGATTTCAACCAAAAAATATAATAGCTAAAATAATATTTCAACAATACAAGCGACTTCAACAATTTTTCTTTTTGGCACAAATATGTAACCCAAATGCTTTTGGAGTTTAGGGTGCGTATTCACTTTGTTTCTCTTAAGCTCACCAATTGTTTGTCGCCAAGCGAGAGAGTGCCAGAATATATGTTTTGGATGCGAGTTGAAAATTTTTTCGGCGTCGTTTGTACGCCAACATAAATTTGTTTACCGGTCTATGGCGCATGCCCTTAATTTCGCCTCATTTCCATTGGTCCACTATCTGCTCTCTTCAATTTGATTTTTGGCATACAAATTTGAATAATGATTCATTTGGAAATTTTGATTATTTACCAAACAATTTTTTTCAATAACCGGTCACTTCTCTTCTAAATGATTTTCTTTCTCTGTGTTGCGATTATGGCTTCTAAATATCGAACAAGGAATGTTTTTTCTGGAAACAATGGTTCCCTTGCTACGTTTCGTCTTCAGATGTTGCGTTTTTTCTGCATTCATGCTTTCCCTGTGTGTTTTGTTTCTCAATGAAAAAGCGAAGCTACGAGGGGCCCGCTTTGCTGAAAGCGAAGTCACTAATGTTTTTTTAAGTTAAAAAAATTTGCCCGGTACACACTTGCAATGCCGAAGGCGTGCTCAATCTCTCGTTTTGAGATGCCACAGGCATCTAATGTGCAGGAGACCTATAAAAAACTCACTGTGCATCCTAAACAGTGTTTGGCGACGGCAAATAAAATTGCACCAAAGAAAATTGGCGAGAAAATAGTACGCACCCTAAACTCCAGGTTTACCACACAAACTTGTGAACTATATTCAGCCTTGAACAAGACAAGCTTTTCAAATGAAAATAAACTATCTCGGCTATTGTAGAGGCTAACAAATAAAGAAAAGTTTGTCACCATCAACAATAAAACAAAAAAATTTCAACAAAGAATTGTCTGAGTAGCTAATTTCAAAGTAAAATATCACAAAAATTTTATTAGATGTAAAAAGTAGAAATATTAATGTTTGTTATTCACAAATTGTAAATATATAGATCAATATTCGATTTGAAAAGGTAAAAAACACTTCGTGAAAACTTGAGCAAAAAAAAAAAAAATTATCAATGATAAAATTTAACACATCAGCTAAACTCGTAACTGTGTGGAATAAGAGTCATCATCTCTAGCGAAGCAAGGAGTAAAAACCGATACGCCTCCGTCGAGTTAAAAATAAATAAATAAAATTCATTAAATGTTTGTGTTCTATCTTGTATCAAATGATATAACAGCTCCCAGTTTCATACGAAGCATCACACTACATGCAAATGACTGAAATATACTTTTGGTAACATAATAAAGAAAGTGGAAGCATGCACGTAAATTCGATAAACAAATACCTGTAACCACGATTTGTTGCTCTAGGTGGTATTTGAAACACAAAAACTTCTTGTTTAACAAGTATTACAGTTTCGTAGTCTTCCATGTTATCCAAATTATTATATTTATAAATATCTAAGTTATAACTCTAATAGACTGTGTTTTCTTCACCCTTCCTACAACAAGAAAAACACCTCAGCTACAAACATTAAAAAATGACACATATGATATCGGCAATCAAAATCAGAAGAAAGCGACTATAATGGATTTTGTTATGATGCCAAATTCATTTACTTTTAAGATAATTTATATAGTTTGAATTTTCGTCAACGAAAATATCCCCAAATAGAGCTAAGCAATTTAAGATCAATTCTGTAAAAAAAAAAAAAAAACGTTCAAAGTAACTTGGAATGAACTGTTCTGCGCGGGATTTGATTCTGTTTTTTAGAATGATGTTTCCATTTAGGAGAAATGAGTCGTGCAGTCGTTGGTGCCTATTGCAATGGATTTGCATGGTTGAATAAGAAAAGATATCATCATAATTTCGTGTGTTGATCTCTGTTTAATTTTATAGTTGATTTTATAGGATTACACAATTTTTTTTATAAATATCATACATCATTGAGAAGTTCATAATATTGCTCTAGTGGGACTTCTTAATAATATCGCCACCTCCGAGAGACCAACGGTAACCAGGCTGAAGTGAACCAAGTTAGGCTGTTGAATTTCTGTTGGTTTACTAACAGTTTACCGTTCATCGAGGTAGATGGTCGAGAGCTGGTGAATTGAGAGGTCTACCTCTTGCGTTTTTGTCGTCTTTGCGTGTTTTCTTTACGTAAAATTTCTTTTTCCTTTTCTTATTTTGTGTTTGCAGCAGACAGGTAAGCTTCACTGTCCATTTGTTGTTTACTGGTTTATTATCCTGTTGGAAAAACGTATTCAAGTTTTGAAATTTCAACTATTGACGATGACATTTGTATGAATACAGCCACTCCAGAAAACATGGGTTCCGTTGTGAACAATATCTATTTTAAAAGCAATAAAAATGTCAACGAACTTGTTATCCGTGCTGGCCAAACCGACTTTAATGAAATAAACGTCATAATTTCGAACGCCGACAGGAACAAGAAGATACCTCAGTTGAACCCATTCCTAGTTCAAGCCTCTGTTAAAAAAGCTGTTAATCGCCATGAAAACATTGATAATATGAAATACACTCGGCAAGGAAAAATTATGTTTACTACCAAGGATCCCATTTGCGCTGTCCAACTTCTATCATTGGATAAATTCATGGAAATAGATGTCACCACGAACATCATATGGGAGAATTTATGTTCTAGATTTCTGATTTTTGATATTCCGGTTAACACGCCCTTGGAGGAGTTAGCTGAAGAAATACAGGCCAAAAATAACCTTGACGTTGTCGAGATGAGGAGATTTCTCAAACAAAACTCGTCGAAACAAACGACTCCGGTATTGATAACAGTCCTAGGTACAACTATCCCCGATTCAATCAAAATTTGGTTCATTAATCAAAAAATTCAACATTTTATCGATCGCCCTCGACAGTGCACAAAATGCCACTCTCTCGTACACCCTTCACGAACATGTGACAACCCAGATAGCAATTTTAGTTTGCAGCAAGCTTGCCACAAATTTGTCATGACAAGAGTGCAAGTTTGCCACAAATTTGTCATGACAAGTGTGCAAGCTTGCAGTAAGCTTGCAGCAAGTTAACGAAAGCTCCGAAGTCACCATGAAACGAACTTGCAGCAAGTTTGCCGTGACAAACTCATTGCAAACTATAGCAAAAACAGAACACGAACACAACCCAGGATAGAACTCGCGACCTCCCGGTTCCGAAGCGGGGACGCTAACCGTTCAGCCAGCTGAACTCTGAGAGGAGAGGATAGATTTCGCTAAAGCATCGTTCGATGCGATTCGTATACGATTTATTTTAAACTATTTTCTGGTTTTCATTAATTTTTTGAGTTGAGAATACGATTTGAAGTCAAAGAGAGAACGATTTTCGCTAATAACTACGTTTTGCTAGTAGAATAAATTATGAAATTAGAGTTCAAAAGTAATTACTTTAAAATGGGACAAAATGTCTAGTTATTATTTTTCAACAAACACCGACTGTTTTTTAGATTTAATTTTGTTTATAAACGTTAAAATTTCAAAAAAAATAAAAAAAGAAAAAGGCGATATAGTTTTCTTTAAAGTGAGAGTGATATATTTAGTAAAAAGATGGAAAATGCTTCAAAATTTTTTTTTATAAAAAAGTTATTTTTTTCACAAATTATCATTGATTTATTGAATTAATAAAAAAGAATTACGGTCTAGGAGATGCTATTAAAAATCGGATGTTTTTTAAAACAGAGACAAAGATAATTATCTCTTTATTGTGCTATCTTTGCAGGAAGCTTGTTTTGCATACTTGCTGCAAGTTTGATTTGCAAAGAGGTGGCGCTACTTGTCACATCGAACTTGCTACAAGTTCGATTCAAGTTTGACGCGTCAAATTTTGCCATGACAAGTCAAAATCAAACTTGCTGCAAACTTACGTGCTATCTGGGAAAGATAACGTATGCTCCCGTTGCAGTGAAATACATACCGGACCTTGCCAGCGCCCCGAAAAATGTATTAACTGTACTGGCCCACATGATGCGAAATCGAACCTATGCCCGGCTTACATAAGAGAAAAAAAAGTATTAGAACTCAAATGCCGGAATCATATTACTACTGGAGAAGCTAGACGACTGATTCAATCGCAAAATATGAACTACTCGGAGACTGTCAAAGTTTTGCCAGCTTCTGCCGAGCTACAAGAAACAGTCACATCAAAATTTGAGGCGCTCATTCACTCTGTAAACAAAAAATTTGAACGCCTCCTTCAAGCTGTCAACGAAAAATTGGAAGCACAGACCGCAACTTTTGCGAATATGTTGCATACAACCATTGAATCAATCATGCAAAACATGTACAAAATAGTCGTGCAAAGTCTAGAGTCAAACACATCGCCTACTCGCAAAAAGAAGCTTCCAAAGAATTTAGATCTTAGTTCAAGCCTTCCCATGCAATGGGATGCAGGTGGCAAGAACGCTTAAGTCAATTAGTCGGCCCTTTTTCCCTTTTTTCTTCCCCCAAAGCATTGGGTCATTTTTTCTGCCTTGCATCTTTAAAGTTTTTCCTTTGCATTGCTTTCAAGTTGTTTTTTCAAGCATTGGAGTTTTTTTGCTTCTTTTCTACTACTCAGTCTGTTTTTTTAATCAAATGTGGACTTTTATGTGTGTTGTCGAGATTTCCTTGCCATTTTTCTCTTTGTTGTCGCTGTAACTCTTTTTAGGTGTGCTTACAGCAGGTTTTTTTGTAAATTTTTCATGTCATTCGTACAGTGGAATTGTCGGAGTCTTAATAATAAAAAGATCTGGCTTCATCAACCACCTTTTTCTACTGCAAACTTTTGGATCTTCCAGGAAACCTTTTTTAAAGCAGACGATAATTTGACCCACCCTAATAAAATTTTCTTTCGTACCCATCGTAGCAACAGATTTGGTGGCGGTTTACTCATAGGTATTCCCAAAAACATATCAGGAAGAGTGATTTATTCCATCGACAATGATCCCAATCTGGAAGTCTTGGCTGTAGAAATCCATTCTAAAAATCTAAACTTCAACATCGTTAACATTTACGCTCCACATGGTTTCAACATTGCATCCATTAAACGTTTCCTCGACTCCCTTAGCATCCCGACTTTCATTTTTGGAGATTTCAACCTCCATCATCCCCTTTGGGGGGGAAATTCACAGTCATCGCTCAGTGAAAGCTTTGTTGATTGGCTTAATAATTCAGATTTTTCCATGCTTAACACCTCTGTTCCAACTCATATTTCTAATCCTCATACTTCATCGATCATTGACCTCACTTTGTGCTCGGCTTCGATTTACAATGAAATTGATTGTTACGTTTTTGACTGTACTTTTGAAAGCGATCATATCCCCATCGTAATTTCCTGGTCAAAATTTCAGAACACAACCTATTCTATTAAAACTATAATCTGGAAACCAATCATCACAAAATCAATTGAAATTTTTAATACAACAAGCCAACCTAACATTGATTTGATAACAGATCAAATTTCAAGAACCATCAGTGCCCATACATCAAACAAAATTCTAGTTGATAAAGATTATCCACCTTGGTGGTATGCCGCTTGTCATAATTTTAGTCATCTGAAAAAACTTGCTTGGAATAAAGCCAGAAGAAATATTGCGACTACAGAGTGGATTAAATATAAGAAATACAGAAGTAAGTTTAAATTTCATTTCAAAAAAGCCAAAGAAAATTACTGGGATAACATCAGCAAAATTTCTCGAAACCCACGTATGTTTTTCAAAATACTGAACAAATTATCAAGTCATACAAATCCTAATATTAAAACTCACGAGATCATTTTTCATAACAATAGATATGTCACCAACCCCATAAAACAGAGTAACTTATTCGCCAATCATTTCTCAAGTTATTCTCATGAAGTACAGCCTATACCCTTGGATTATAGCACAGAAAATGAATTTTTGAATAGAAATATAGAATTTTGGGAGCTCAAAAGAGCAATTAGTAAGACAAAAAACTCCACTCCAGGTGCAGATAACATTCCAGCAATCTGGTTCAAAAATCTTGATGATGCTTCCCTTTTAAAAATTCTGGGTATGCTGCAACAACAACTTGATTCGTCTGTTCTTCCCAAAGCCTGGAAACACACCATCATTATCCCAATTCCTAAACCCAATAAAGATAAAACTAAATTAACTTCATACAGACCAATAGCCCTTACTTCTGTTTTCTGTAAAATCTTCGAGCGTATTTTAGCGCATCGTATAACTCATTTCCTCACCAGTCAGAAAAAGTTAAACCCAAACCAACATGGATTCCTCCCTTTTAGAGATAACCATACAGCAATTTATAGAATTTATTCAGCGATTTCCGAGGCTCGGAAAAACAAGAAATTTTTTGTTGCTGTCAGCCTGGATATCAAAAGTGCTTACGACTCTGTACATGTTGATGATCTCATTCTGAAATGCCTTCAACTAGGTATATCTGGTAAAGTTACTAAATGGATGCACCACTTCTTACAGGAACGATCTTTCCAGATTAAATGGCGAAACTGTCTTTCAAATTTAAAAACCAGTTTTAAAGGCTTACCACAAGGATCCGTGCTTTCACCCATTCTATATGTAATTTTTATGAATGACTTTTTCGAAACTCTGGATAATAATGTAGAATGCTCAATTTTTGCTGATGATATTTTTGTTTATTGCTCCCACCACTCTTTAACCTATATCCAAACTAAAATTCAGAATACTTTGGAACTGATTTATAAATGGTGCTATTATTGGAAATTAACTATCTGCCCGGAAAAAAGCGCAATAATTGAATTGTCAAACAAACAGGTCACCTCCTTTCCGCGAATAACTTATGCTGGTATTCCACTTCCATGGAATGAATCGATTAAATACCTTGGAATCCAGTTCTCAAAATATAATCAAAATGGACATAT
>BGPR01004510.1:0-67444 GCA_013235015.1 Araneus ventricosus | reverse complement strand
GACATCATTCAGAAGCAAGCGAAGTCACGTGACGCTGAGAGCCAATGAAAATAAAAAATTTGGACGACCTCAATCCAAACCATAGTAGGATCCGTAAATATACGTGACAGCTTAGGCCATAAATTTGGTGTCTAGGTATAGTTAAAAGACTATGCGCTACTCGATGAGACAACTTACAACGCCATCTATCGGTAAATTTTGGAATTAGCGGCCCTATCTCGTAAACGGTGAAAGATACGAGAAAAAAAGTCAAATAGAAAGTTCTAGAGCACTCTCGATTTAGTACGAAAAGATACCTTGGGCACAATAATACTCACAACAGAATGTAAAAAATGGACATCTGTTTTATTGTGATTTTCAACACAATGGCGTCGTGAAACGCGAGCGAAGCGAGAAAAGACCACCGTACGGACTAAATACCAACCTGTGTTGTGGCGCAGGGGAAAAGCACGCGATTTGTATTCATGAGGACCATGGCTCTGCCCCCACCGGTTGCGTGTTTTACTGAATGTCTCTACAAACCATGAAAACTTTCTACTGATCGTGCAAAATCATCTCTCCAAACGCTCAACTCAACCATGTCTGGTATAAAAAAATGAGGATGGAACATCATACCTGTTCACCAGAGACTACTACTATAAAAAGGATGTTTCTGCTGGGTTGTACGATAAAGCTGAGGGTTATGGCAAAATTTGGCATTAACGAGTATTGCAAGATGTTGTTAATTTACGGTGAATGTGGACGTAAGGCAAAATTAGCTGCAAGGATGTATCGTGAACGGTTTCCTGAAGGCCCTCATCCTACATGGCAGACCATCTTAAAAGTTCTAAAACGTTTAAGAGAGACGGGCTGCGTGACCATCCGACTTCGTAATGTAGGACGCAAAGTGCAACCTGAAGATGTGCTAGCTTACGCTCTCTCCCATCCTCAGAGTAGCACAAAAATGATCAATGAAAATTGTGGCCTCTCAAAAAGCCGCGTTTTGACAATCCTGAATGAATCAGGTGCTCATCCATATCCACACCTGTGCAGGGATTGATGCTGAGAGACGTTACACGTGGTGCAACTTTGCGATGAATAACTTAGAGGACCACCCAACATTCCTGGCAGACATAATATGGACGGATGAGGCATGTTTTCAGTATAACGGAATGTTTAATAGACAGAACGTTCTTACCTGGTCGTTGGAAAATCCGAAATATGCTGTCGAAATTCGACAACAACTACGCTGGTCGATTCATGTTTGGTGCGGAATTTTTAATGACAGGCTCATTGGACCAGTATTTTACGAGGGAACGTAAACGGGACAACTGTACTCGGAGCTTATGCAGGATGCAATAACCGACTTTGTTGAAAATCTATCGTTGCACCACCTCCGAAATGTATGGTTCCAACAACATGGCGCCCCTCCGTATAAGATTTCAAACGTTAAGCAGTACCTAATGGAGGCATTCCAGAATCAAGTCATCGCGTATGGTGGTCCCATAAAGTGGTCCCCGCGCTCACATGACCTGACCCCACTGGACTTCTTCTTATGGGGACACATAAAAGGGCAGGTATATGCGATCCCTCCGCCAACATTGAAGGATCTTCTACGACGCATTACTGATGCTTGTGCCTCCGTAACACCTGCCATGTTGCACAATGTGCAGCGAGAAATCCAGTTCAGAGTGCAAATGTGTATAGTGGCTAACGGAGAGCCTTTTGAGCAATATAAATAAATTATCCAAAAGACAGGGACATTTCTCAGTTTCTTTCTTCCACTCTTTATGACATGACAATTTTCGAAATAGTGACCAAACAAATGTTCATTTTTTGCATTTTGTTTTGAGTATTAATGAGCGCAAGGTATCTTTTCGTACTAATCGAGAGTGCTCCACAACTTTCTAATTGACTTTTTTCTCGTATCTCTCACCGTTTACGAGATAGGACCGCTAATTCCAAAATTTGCCGATAGATGGCGTTGTAAGTTGTCTCATCGAGTAGCGCATAGCCTTTTTACTATACATAGACACCAACTTTATGGCCTAATCTGTCACCGTTTAGGGGGGTGTAACGGATATAAGTGGGAACCCTGTATATTGCAAATGACGTAGTTGTCTAGGTGAGGCTTTATCATTCTTTTGCTGAAAGGCAAACATCAAAGGTGTGTGATCAGTGTATATTGTAAATTGTCTTCCTTCTAGAATATGCTTGAAATGTTTGATCGAAAGGTATATTCCTAACAGTTCCCTGTCTGAGCATTAGTTATCTTTTCTGAGCATTAGTTAACTTTTTGGAACAGAAGGCTAAGGGTTTCTAAATGTCTCTTCAAACTGTTGCAGTACGCCTCCAACTGCGTAGTCTGAAGCATCACTGAAGAGTGCTAATGGTGAATCAGGATTAGGAAGACTTAATAATGTATCATTTGCTAGATCCTTTTTACATTGCGCAAATTTTTCTTTTGCTTCTTTGGTCCAGGGAATTTTGCTTTTATCTTTTTTCTTCGTACCTTCTAAATACTCATGGAGTACGGTCTGATTTTTGGCAGCATCTTTTATATATTGCCTATACAAATTAATTAGACCAAGAAAAGTACACAATTCGTGAATGGTTTCTGGTAATCTATAATTCAAGATGACATTTACTTCCTCAGGAAGGGGTTTCGAGCCTTCCGGAGTAATCATGTATCCTAGAAATTCTGATTGATTCACTCCCATAACCGACTTTCCAAGATTTATAAGAAGACCATATTGCTCTAATCGAGAGAAAACTTTTAGATGCTCTAAATGTTCATCTTCCGTTGAAGAAGCTACTAAAATGTCATCTAAATATGCGAAAACAAAGTCCAATCCAAAAAACACTTCATTAATGAAGTGTTTAATCGTTAATCGTTATTTAATCGTTGAAACGTAGATGGGGCGTTCCTCAACCCGAAGCTCATTCCGTTCAACTCGCATAACCCAAATGGCGTTATTATTGCTGTTTTTTGTTTATCTTCTTTATCAATTGGAATCTGGAAGTAAGTCTTAAATAGGTCAATTTTTGAAAATATTTTCGTTTGTTTTAATATATGGTGAAAGTCCTCTATTCTTGGAATAGGATAACGATCGGGAATCGTTTGTGCGTTTAATCGCCTGTAGTCCCCGCATGTCGCAAACTTCCATCCTTCTTAGACACTGAATAAAGTGTACTGGTACATGGAGACTTTGAAGGTCTAATTATGTAGTTTTCTGACATAAATTTGAATTTCTGCTTGGCCAATTTTAGTTTATTTGCATCTAATTGGCGAGCTTCTGAAAAAACACGAGGGCCTTTAATAACTATATAGTGCTTTACGTTATGTTTTGAGTTGCAAATTAACAGATTTGGTTTTGTTAAATTCCGATATTGTAATAACAAATTTGCATATCGAGAATTTTTATCAGTCGTGCTTATGCTATCCGCACTTGTTACTCGCGTAACATGACTTCGAATAGATAAATTTGTGACACCATCTATTAATTTTTTGTTATGCATATCAATGAGAAATTGAAATTTGGTTAAAAAATCTGCGCCTAAAATGGCTCGATCAACTTTAGCGATTACAGAAGGAAATTGTAATGACTGACGCAGGCCTAAATGCAGAGTTAAAATTTTGAAACCGAAAATTGGTATTACTGTTCCATTTGAAGCATGCAATTTAAAGGAATTACATATTTTATGGTTTGATGTTGCCGGAATGATGGATAAGTCAGCACCGCTATCCACAAGAAAGCGTAAACTGGTTGTTTTATCGGTAACGAATAATCTAGTAGTTATGGCAATCTTTTAATTCATCTGCAGCAGAACCTGCCGTCGAATCTACTGCTGGTCGGAGTTTTTCGACGCTTTCCAGCTACATTGGCTTCTACATTTATTATGGTAACATTTAGCACCAAATTTAAAGTGATAGTAACAGTATGATCCATTGGGATTATATTTCTTTCTTGAATGATTTCGACTCTTGTTTCGATTAAAGCCAGAGTGACGATATTTACTTCTAGACTGTCGGTGAACATTTAGTTCCGAAATCTGTTTTTCTAAGTTAGAGATTTTATCAAGCGCAGCATTCATTACATAATTGTCTGCACCAGAAGAATAAATTTCTGTCGTTGAGTTATTTCAAATATTTTATCCGCCATTATCGATAAGTTATCCAACTTTACATTACTCACAATCAAAATATTTTTAATGGATTCTGGCAGTTTGCAAGCCACGAAGTTCGCAAAACCTTATCCGTTATATTTGTTCCTCCAGGTGATTTCATTTTACGCAATAATTGGCTAGGTTTCATATCGCCAAGAGAAATTCCTGTAAGCAGTTTTATGATACTTTTTTCCTCGCTTTCTTTAAAAGCACTTAACAGTCTTTCTTTTGCAGCTACATATTTATCATTCCTTTCACTTTGGATTATATCCCATATATTTTCCGACTACTTTAGGTTCTAATTGTGCTACAAGATAGTTAAATCTAGTCTTATCCTGTGTAATATAAGCAATTGAGAACTGTGCCTCAACTTGGAAAAATCAAATTTCAGGTTTCTCTTCCCAAAAAGGTGGAATTTTAAAGCTTACCTTATTCGCTTCAAAATTTTCACTCGTTGTGTTCGAAACAGAAGTTTCGCCGTCGTCCATGATTTCGCCGGGTAGAAGAAACTATTCATAAGGGTAATCAGTTTGTAGCGCGCTTCCGCGCAGTTAACACATGGGAGAAATTAATAAAGTAAATTATATTTCAGCAACAATTTAGGCATATTTAAATTCAAAAGAAAAGAAGACGTTTAGAATCACTGCCACAATACTTTAGACGTAAGATCAACAACCTCATTTCCACGGGCCGGGAGCGCTGTTGAGAGCTGGGGATCCACTTTCTAAAATATAATTATTGAATCCATATCTAATTCAAAGGAAGAGAAAGCCACTGAAAGGAACACGTCTTTTATTGATGGTGGAGAAATCGCCTCCGCCTATTTACATTCTCCCCGCACAAGAGTAAAAAAACTGTTGTCACTCAACTATAACAAAGCAATGGTTATTTACATGATGATAAAGGTTCTTTAAAAATACACACATTAAGAAAAGTTTGATTATATACAAAATTTCACATTCAAAAAAGTTCGAATGTCCATTTGTACACATTATTTGTCTTTGGATTATTTTCCCACCAATTATCGAATAATATTCAAAGAGTCCTGGCTGGAGATGCCTGCTCTGGATTGGAAAAGTTCGAGCGTCCAGTTACGTCACTCGTTGGAAGAGGAGTGGTGACACACTCCCACCTTTGAGTTCCTGTTACAGATACTGGATCTCAAACTCTGTTATCTACTATCTTGGTATTTCGCTTTTGCCAAACTGCTCTATCAGCTCCACTTACTCCCAATGAATACAGTCTCTGTATTGGTCGTAAGAAAGCACCACCTCCCATTGATACTTCCACTGCTCGTACTCTACCATCTCTACCTGGGATAAGCTTCATCACTTTAGCAAGTGGCCAGTAGATTCTTTTCGAATTAGTATCACCAATCAAGACGATGTCACCTTCCTTGATAACGTCCTCCTTCTGAGACTGCGAAAAATTAATCAATTGACCTAAATACTCTATTCGAAAACGTTTTCTTAATTCTTGTCTTATCCTTTGACGATAAGCAAATCTTCTATTCATTCTTTCAGAATCAATCACATCTAAGTCTGGAACACCATTCTCTTTAATTTCTTGTAAAAACATTGCTGGTGTAAGAGCAACAGGACCCTCCTGATCTTCCGATAAGTAGATCAATGGTCTCGAATTAATCACACTCTCAGAATCGCACACAATAGTGTAAAGCTCTTCATATGTTAGAAGAGCTTTTCCCAAGATTCTTCTGAGGATAATTTTAAGCATTCCGATAAGTCGTTCCCGAAATCCCCACTACCAAGGTGAAGAGGGTGGATTCAATTTCCAATTAATCTCTTTAAACTGCCGTGATTTTTCAATTTCTTCCAATCAATGTGCTTTAGTTCATTAGATGTTCCAACCATATTTGTTCCGTTGTCTGAATATATAGTGCTAGGACGGCCTCTTCGTGAAATAATCTTCTAAGAGCGAGTATGAAATTCTCTGTAGACAAAGTGGTAACGAGCTCCAAGTGTACTGCACGGAAAACTGCACAAGTGAACAGTACAATTCAGGATTTTGTCCCATCTCTTAGAGGGCCGTATAAATCATCGCCCGTTATTTCAAAAATCTGTGCTCCTTTGACTCTATCTCCCGGCAGAGGTGGACTAAGTGTTGTGAAAGGTCGAACAGTGAATCTTTTGCAAATGATGCCTTCACCCAGCACTCTCCTTACAGTTTTTCTGCTTTTCAAAATCCAATATTTTCCCCGCAATGTAGACATCACTGTTTGTACACCAGCGTGACAAAGTTCCAAATGTTTTCCGAGAATCAGCTTCGTCAAAATAGGATGTTTGGACGGAAGAACTATGGGGTAACGTAGGGATTCAATATCCTTTCTCATTATTAGCTTCGATTTAATTCTGATTACTCCATTCGAATCGACCATCGTTTGCATTTGAGAGATTAAGGATTTAGTATTATTCGGAAAGCTTTGCTTTTGCACTATTTTTAATACTGCTCTTTCCGCTGCATCCGTTCAGTCAGCATTCTCCCGTTACCCGTCGTCTGCTGATAGTAAACACCCCCGTCTCCATTCTCCCGCCTAGTTAGATTGTGCGTGATGTTTCTTTAGTGATGAATAAATAGGCAGGCTGTCTACTAAAACATATATTCTAAAGCATTATTTACATATATATACACATCCATAGATAACACACACATACGTTTAAAAGAAAGTAACAGAAAAAGGATTAAACACAAACACCAGTTTACGTTTTTCAGTTCATCTCGACATCAAAAACAAAGCAACTCTCTCTCGACGACAGCCCCTTCTGTCCCCCTTATCTTCTTCCTTCCTCGTCCCCGCTCTTCTGAAAATCACGTGACCTGTCATTTCAGGACGAGTCAATGCACTCCACCGCTGGGGGGAATTACAGGATCCTTACACGCCCCCTCTAGGAAAAGCACATTGTCACTTCAGAGACAATGCTGCTGCCTGAAAGTGTCACGAGTTGCTCATCATCAGACAACCATCTCACAGAGTTAGGGAGTGTCCTGAAACGAAGAAAATTTCCCAATCAGTACTTGGTCGCAAACAGTTGAAGGAATAGATAGAGGTGGGAGAGCAATTGATATGCAATTCCCAAAGAAGAGAAATAGAAGTTAACACCATACAAATTCTAAATAACACATACTGAGAAAGTATATATAAAAACAATAAATGATTACAACATAAAAATAAGTACTTATAAAAAATAATAAGATTCAGAACAGATGGATAGATGATTTCGAACATTTCTGGATATATATATATATATATATATATATATATATAATAATTACTTTACTGGTAATCTGGACAAGGAGTCTGCATTACCGTGCATGCTTCCCCTACGATATGATAATGTTTCATCGTATCTTTGTAAGGCTAAGGACCATCGTGTGAGCTTTGCACTATGAGGAGTTTGCTGAGTGAGATACGTTAGAGGGTTGTGATCAGAGATGACTTGAATACGTGCACCGAATATCCAAGTGTCGTATTTCTTCAAAGCTTCCTGCACGGCATAAGCTTCTCTTTCGATAGTAGCCCACCTCATTTGAGTGGGAGTCAGTTTCTTGCTAAAAACGCAATTGGTTTCTCATTTCCGTCATCGCCAGTCTGAGCTAAACATGCGCCAATAGTTGTTGCTGAGGCATCTGTATATAACTGAAATGGTTTATCTAGTTGAGGAGTATACAAGGAAGGCATCCTGGTTAAATCCCTCAAAGGTCTTGGTTCCCACTTTCACTTGTATTTTCTGTAAGGGACTAGTTTGGACTGTTTCCTTTTCTGATGCTTTTAGTCGGGCGGTCAAGATCGAACCTGGACTCGGCAGTGATTCAACAACATCCTCCCTAGCCTCTGGTGTCCTCTCAGACGGATTCGTTGCTTCCATCCTACGTCCTGCCATGTGGTTGACTCTTGCTCTGTTCTTCTTCTGATTTATCTTGGGACATTGGACCCTTAAATGTTGTGTCGAGCCACACTCGAAACAGTGACATCGTTCAGGATGCTCTTGCTTCCGATCACGTGGGCTAACTGGTCTTTTGTACTCGGTGTTAGTTTTATGGAAGGGTGCGCCTTTCTTCTCAAAATGTAAACTTGCCCTTTTCTTATCAACGCCTGGAAGAGTTGCAGTATTCTTATTTCCCCTAACACTGTCATATTCATCCAAGATATCAGCTAATTTTGATGAAGATGCTATTTTTGACCAGCTGTCAATGAAATGTTCTCGAGTTCCAACTCCTGCTCTCCTTTTCATCTGGTCTGAAACCATCACCATCAGATCCTTAAGTGAATCGAAATCTTTTACGCTCAGCCCTTCCAACCATTCTTCTAAAAAACTCCTCAATTCAAAAGCGAGGTCTCTCCAAGACCCTTCTGGCTTCTTCTTCTGCTGTTGCATAAACCGCAATCGAAAGGTCTCTGCACTCAGCTTAAATCGCCTCAAAAGTAGTTCCTTAACATAATCGTAATCGCTTGATTCCTTCTCAGGTTCTCTCGCGATAATCTGTACCACATCTGATGGAAGGAGTGGTATTAATTGTGAAACCCAATCAGCTTTATTTATTTTTAAACGATTAGCTTGGAGCTCGAAAACTTGTAGCGGATTCGAATCAAAGGATTCGGATTTCGACTCTGACCACCATGCTGCTGATGTTCGTCGTGCCTGACTCGTCATTATTGTAAACCAGCTTGTGGCAACTTAAAGATTTTACCACCAACGCGGAGTATATGAAGACGTTCAACCGAGAACTCTCTCTCTTTTGTCTTTTCCTTCTAGGTTGTCTACACCCGGTTCCTGCGGTGATTGATGTTTTCTTCACCCGTGTTTTGGAGTCCATGGGCTTACCCTAACATCTTGAAGCGTCATGACATACCGTTTTTAATATTGTTGTTTGTATTAAATAAATTGTTTTATTCATCCAGCAGCGCCTTCTGATGTGTGCGACACCCCCCCCCCCACAAACTACCAAATAAAGACTTATATCGTCGTTTCTCGAGTCAAATCTTTGAAGGACCTTTTGTAGTTCTGCACAATTATATTTGGTGCTATGTTCACTACTTTCCGATGTCATGGAGCCGGTTTCGGAAGAAGTTTGTAATTTAATTTTTTCCAGCTCAAATTGCTTATCTTTTTCCTCTTTTTCCCGTTCAAATTTTCTATCCTTTTCCTCTTTTTCCCGCTGTCTTTCCAGCACTTCTTTCTCCTGTCTCCGGACTATGATAGCTTCCAACACATCTTTCGCAAATTCCTCCTCATAGTCGCTCGAATTTAAAATCACTTTTTTAAGGTTCACAATCGTGAATTTCTCATCAACCTCCTCGCCTAGCTCTCTAGCTAATTCCATAAGATCACACTTTCTATGTTTAGCTATGTACGTCATTATTTTTATTTTAACAAAAATACAGTTAAACTAGCAAAAATGATATTCTAAATAAAATTCGGTACGTCAATGCATTCACTCACACTAACCGAAAGTAGAAAATGTCTAGAAGTGATTTACCAAGTACAACCAACAACCAAAAAAATAGCTTGATTTTCACTAACGGTTAATAATGGATCACCTTTGTTTTAGAGTGCACCAAATGGATTATCAATTAAAGCCTTACAGTTTTATCACTATAAATACTTAATAAAAATACTAACTAAACAAATATATGAAATGCTTTACATAAAATCAATTCAAATTTAGCAATGTACCAAACTTAATGCATAACGATTTAAGAAAATTAATTGTGCTAATATCAACAAATACAGGAAACTAATCCTAACAAAGCTTACAATCGTTAATTTAACAATATATATATGAATAATTGTTCACAATATGTATTCGATGAGATTCAGTGAATACAGATATACAAACACAAACACAAACCAATCAAGCATATTATTTAGCATTCACAACAGATTCAATTTACTAACATGGAAGATAACTTTTCTGCTTTCCTTTTCTTACTAAGAAATTCTTTAATAATTAATATTTATTAAAAGCGTGGCGCTTTACTTTACACTCTTTCCCGAATATATGCAAAATTCTAAAAAAATTACCGCTGTCTCGAAAACGACTTTTTTTTAATCACTGTCTGGTACTGACGTACAAATCGGTCTTCAATATTCCCCTAAAGCTGACGCGATAAAACTATTACAACTTTCCTAACACTGATGTGTTTGTAACAAAACCCTTGGCACTGACGTGCAGGTTTTTCTTTCACAAATATTCCTCTGAAACGCTGGTTCGTCGAATATTGTTACAAATTTAATAACATTGATGTGTTCTCAACAAAATTTCTAGCACTGACGTGCACGTTTTCGAGACAATGATAAAAGCAATTTCAATTCAATGGGAAAAACATTTACAGAACAAAAGTGAGCTCTCACTTCTAACTTTTTGTAGACGACACTGTAATCTTTGCAGAATTCCTTGGTTCATCCTGTCGACTGCGCCAGTCAGCTTTCTCCCGTTACCCGTCGTCTGCTGATAGTAAACACCCCCGTCTCCATTCTCCCGCCTAGTTAGATTGTGTGTGATGTTTCTTTAGTGATGAATAAATAGGCAGGCTGTCTACTAAAACATATTCTAAAGCATTATTTACATATATATACACATCCATAGATAACACACACATAGGTTTAAAAGAAAGTATCAGAAAAAGGATTAAACGCCAACACCAGTTTACGTTTTTCAGTTCATCTCGACATCAAAAACAAAGCAACTCTCTCTCGACGACAGCCCCTTCTGTCCCCCTTATCTTCTTCCTTCCTCGCCCCCGCTCTTCTGAAAATCACATGACCTGTCATTTCGGGACGAGTCAATGCACTCCACCGCTGGGGGAATTACAGGATCCTTACACGTTTCTTGGGTGTTTAAATCTCCGAAGTCTCTGTCGTTCTGTTGTTTTCTAATATTATTGTAAAATCGGAAAATCCATGCCGTGACTCTCATTATCTTTTCATATGAAGAAATTTCTGAAAGATAATCCAATTCTTTCAATTCATTATTAATTGTAGAAGCAACAGTTCTTTTCCTTTCCGAATTGATAATTGCAAAATCCGGACACGCTTCAGACAATGGCCATTCTTCGCGAGGTTTCTTCGACCAACTTGGTCCCTCCCACCATAACAATTCAGTAAGCTCTTTAGCGCCACATCCTCTAGATGGGAGGTCAGCTGGATTCAGAATTCCTGCAATATGCTTCCAGTCCTTGGAGTTGGCCAGCCGACGAATTTCTTGTGCCCTGTTGTTCACAAAGGTACCCCAATTTTCTTTGCATTTTATCCAATACATTGCATTTACGGAGTCTGACCAGCAGCAAATAGGTACATCCTCTAGCACTAAATCAGATTTCGTTGTATTCACAAGTCGAGATCCAATGGTACAAGCTAAAAGCTCTAATCTCGATATAGTTATTGCCTTTATTGGGCAACTCTAGCACGGGTTTGTACAAGTTGACACGTAATAGTTCCATCAATTTCAGTTCTTAAAAATATGCAACTCGCGTAAGCAGTCTTGCCGCATCACAAAATACACGGAGAGATAAATAACTGTTTGGGGAGAGTTCCTTTGATATGCATCTAGGGATTTCTAATTTATTCAAGCACTTTAATTGTTCTTTACATTTTTCGAATTTTCTTGCTATTGAGAAAGGTAATTCTGTGTCCCAAGTGACTCCCAGTTTCCAACATTCTTGTAATAAGATTTTTGGTTTCAAAGTTACGGGACAAGTAAACCCAATTGGATCAAAGATGCGATGAACAGTTGAGAGTATTTTGCGCTTAGTCACTGGAGTTTCTTTAATTTTCGAGGTTTCTTCCCAGTTAACAGATAAGGTGTCTTTATTAGGTTTCCAAATTAATCCCAAAACAGGAACTTCTTCTCTTCCTCCAATATAGTACTTTTTTCTCCTGCAGACACACCGGTATGCTTCCAGCCACGTAAATTGCATTTTGCTGGGCCTCAAAATCTCTCGCGACTCGAGCATAAATCTTCCCAGATCTTCTTCATTGTCTACGCTCGTTACGCAATTATCAACGTTAAATGATTCTAATAGCTTCTGCGCTATAACTTTCAAATGTCCTGTGACCTGTTTTAGATGATGTTCCAGGGTGCATATTCACAACCTTTACATGCACTCAAGCCGTAGAGATTTTTGAGCCTCTTCATTGGCTGGCTCTTCCGAAGTCACTTGTGACGTAAATCACTGCAAGGATTTTTTTTTCTTCAGCTGATCGGAGTTTTCCGTAGATTTGTATTGAATCTATTAGTCGTGCCGTGTTTTGTTTATGATTTGAAATTGCTTCTAGATTTTCGGATAGTAGATTGTTTACAAAGCCGAAGTTAAGTTGCATTCAAACAGAAATGAGGCATTTTCAATTTATTTGCGTACATCTCAGTAATTTCGAAAACTATTATTATGCAGAATTATGCCTAGTTTTTCCATTATATTTAATTAGAACTAAATTTGTTGTTTTAGCATGTTTTAAAAATATAGACCATTGAATGTCAAAAGCAGATTAACTGTTTTAGTGGCATTGCATGAATGAATGATGGTACTGAATACTGTAAAATAAATAAAATTTTGAAGCCAACATTGTATTTTGTATCTTATTCCTCATTCTCTGAAGAAAAGGTCTGTAAAGTATGGGTCCTTCATGCAATGTTATTTTCCCTATTTGCTTAACTTTCACTAATAAACTTCATTTTAAGCTTTTTGTATAAAAATTAGAATGAAAAATAATAGAAATTGATATTCATATATTAAACATTTTCTTATTTTGTTCAGTTTAGAATTTATTAATAAATGTTATTCGAAAAAGTTGTCTAGGGCAACTGCATTATGCCAAACAAATCAACTAAAGCTTAAAAAGTTCTATGAAAACAACTCAAATAGAACTATGATTTTACATGAATGCAAATTTTTAATAGATTTTTTTAGGAAATTATTTTTATTCATATTTTGCTTTATTGATGATCAATTTAAGGTAAGTTATTTTACAAACTCAAGCTAAGACTGTCTAAATTTGCTAAATATTTTATATGTTTTATTAAAATACCCAGAACATTAGCAATTTATCACAGGTTTCATGCAAAGTAGGTGAAATGTTGCAAATAAACACAGTTAAATAGAAAACAGCATATTTTATTACTCAACAAAACATGATAATGAAATTAACTTTATATGAAAATTGTAGTTGATAAAACTCTTGTTGCATTCAAATTTGAATCAGTGATGTAAAATACTCGGGTATTTATTTTTAAGGGTAAATACTCAAAATGTGTATTATTTTTCAATTAACTCTATTCTTGTAAAATACATGCACTGCAGTAATATGATAATGCTATGTATATATACATCATATAAGGTAAGGTACAAAAACTAGAAACATATGACCCCGTTACAACTTTTTAAATTTTATTAAAAGTTAAAAGAGTTAATTAGAAAAAATAAATACTACATTATGTATCTTATATAAAATGTGACTTAAATGCCAGCCTTTTTTTAATTACAATTGAGTTAATAATAATGTCTTTGCTGCTTTTTAAAAAAGGGAGTTATGCATGTTACATAAAATATGAGATTTAAATTACAATGAGTAAATGAATAATTTGTATTTGCAATTTTTTTGGAAAACAAGTTATTTTAACAAAATTAAATGTTGAGTTTGGTTTTATAATAATAAAGAGTTGATAATAGGTAGTGAAAAAAATATACATTTGCTTATAATTCGTTTTGAATTAATTAGTCAAAGAAGTAAACATTTCTGATAAAAAGTTAGCAGATGTTTCAATTCTGATAGTGAAATTCTTGTTGCAGAATTTATTGTATTACTTGAAGATATACTAGACATTTTACTGTTTTGGCAGGGTTCATCTAGATCACGAACATCAGTTTTAAATATTCTTGAAGCTCCGATTTTGATGTAGTTGTCTTTGTTGGAATTTGTTTAAAACAAAATTCATTATTCCATCCCTTTCAAAAACCTTTTTAAATCAACAGGACATTGAAACATTTTTTTAAGTGTTTCTCCATTTTTCTTACATTGGCATGTTTGTACTCAACATTAAAGTGCAAGCAACTAACGTACACTTTTAGGTTTAAAAAAGTTTCTAGCAAGTTCTTTTTCTTCCCATCTTTTTACTTTTCAGCATAGAATTTACCATAATATTAATATGTGTGTAGTGAGTGATTAACTCATTAAATCACAACATGGCTGGCTCGCAGCATGGCATTGCGAGAAAATTCTGAAGCTATCTATAATTTATAACACAACGGTGTTCAAAATTATTTATCCATTGTCTAGTCAAAAATATAATTCATTGTTTGATATTTATAAATTTTATGTTTTATTTTAAATTACCATTCAGAAATGCCTTTTTTTTTGCAAAATAGCCAATTTTTGGTATTTAAAAATCTTATATTTCATTTTTAATCACCATTAGCAACCCCTCCCCCCTTTTTTTTACAAAACACCCAGTTCAAGCTAAGATTGTACAAATAGCTACTTACTTAAAAACTTAATGATAACATTTTATCGATATCAGAGCATTTATTTACAAATGATTTCATGAAAAAACACAATTGCAAAGAATGTTCTGTAATATCATTTTGATTTTTTATAATTACAGCACTCGCTGGAGTGTACTTGTCTTTATTACATGCATGATCTAGTGATTATAGATGTAGTATTGAAAACTCACTCTTAAAAAGCCAAAACAGAATATTTTATTGCACAACAAAACACATTTATACAGAGTCAATTTATACATTTATTGTGTCACAAACCATAACTGTATATATTAAATGAAGAGAGAGATTTCAAATGGAAAATGTATATCTTTTTCTTAATATAAGGCCTCACTTTTTTGAAAGGACAATCCAAATGAAACGCAATTAAATTATTTATTACGAAAGTAGAAAGAAATACTGTTTAACAACTCCCAACCTATATCAAATATTAACCACAGCATATATATTAAAAATAGCACCATGTTTTGTTTTGCTTTTCCTGAAATAAGATAAATAACAATCACAGCTGTATAAGAACAAATATTTCAATTTCTAATGTTCATATGATTCATGAAACTCAGATATACTCGAGTAAAAAAAAAAGAGCCATTGATATATATGTGTGTGTGTTTTTCATTCAGATTAATTTGCTCATTTGTCCATCCAAAGAAAACAAATACCACATAGCACAGAACAAGCTATAAGATGGTATTTATTTAAAAAACTATCTATGCCAAGTGTTATAATATATAAATTATCATTGAACAAAAAGTAAATTTTTAAAAAATCAAAAGAAATTATTTTTAGACAAAGCAAAAATTCATGCATTTTGAGTTACGACAATGCGCAAGAATGCATCATTGCACGAACCCCTGTCATATTTCTGTACAGATGAAGGTTATTAAAATAGTCTTAAATCGACAATACTAAATAAATTAGTTCCAACAATAAAATGTTCTGATGATATACTTCGATAAAAAATTTTAATTGAAATTTCGGTCGTCAAAAACTGATGTTCTTAAAATACAATAGGGCCCCAATTGTTATGTGTTAAAACTAATCTTATCTTTATCCAAAAAATTTGCTTTTATAGACAATAATTATAAAATTTAAAAACTGTGTGAAGCAAATAGTCTAAAGGAAAGCTTGATTTTTCAAATTAACAGTATACTTTACACGCTGATTTCATATAGCAAAGAATAGGCATTCACTTTGTTCTTTCTCATTTTTCATGGTCTTTTCTCAAAACAATGTAAAAGAACGTTTTAGTTAATACTTTTACTAACCAAGACATATTTCCTCCTAAAACAACGCCCCCCCCCCCAATAGTGAGAAAAATGCCTTTTTTTCCCTATATAGTTATTAGACTAACTGAGAGAAAGAGAGCATTTAAAATAATATATGAATATTAAGTAAAATTTAATTACAAAAATATATACATTTGCATTCAAGTTTTAATATTTATTTATTCAAAGAAAGCACACTACAGAGATGACTCCATTTACAGAGTGCATGATCAAAAACATACAAAAAACACAAGCCACGAAGTGAATTAAAACACAAAGAAGAAAAGTAACTGCAGAGAATACAACAGTTCAAAACCTCATCAATTATAAAAATGTAAACAAATAAATGTTTTAAAATGAAAACACGCAATTACAAAAGCACTAAAAATAGACTGAGGCTCCAAAAGTCCATGTTGCACACCGTCACATTAAAATTATAAAAAAAAATCACAATTTTTTAAAAAAAATTTAGAACACCAAATTAAAAAAGCAAGGGTCAAAAAGTCGAACACACACAAACACTAGATCAACGTATGAAAATCTTAATATGTATAGTCAAGTGCAAGGAAAGAAATCACAGGTCATGTATTTAAATGTTGAAAACATTTCGATTCAGTAGGAGACATATGATAAACGTCCAGTTCACCAGAGATCTTGTTAAAAGCCTTATAAAATTTATACAACGAGAACCTGTCAATATAATTAAATCTAGAATACACATTAGGAAAAGAACTCCGGTTCCTCAAAGATCTGTCAGGCACAGAGAAATTTATAGTGCTCAGTATATCAGTACAATCGATCGAACCATTGATTACCTTGTAAAAGAAAAGAACACAAGAAACATCTCGTCTGGAACACAAACTAGGTATATTAGATATATCACATAGACAGGAAGAAGATATATCTTGT
The DNA here is from genome assembly GCA_013235015.1 of Araneus ventricosus. Lineage (NCBI taxonomy): Eukaryota > Metazoa > Arthropoda > Arachnida > Araneae > Araneidae > Araneus > Araneus ventricosus. The sequence continues at coordinate 50,605 of BGPR01004510.1, read as the reverse complement.
AAGTAAATTCCATTTTTCTTGTAAAGCAAATATCGCAAGAAGTTGTTTTGAATTCGCTCAATAATTTCAATTTTATTACGGTAATTGGGATCCCAAATAATGCTACAATATTCCAGACTAGATCGTACATGAGTGTAGTATAAAACCTTCAGGGCAATTTCACTTGAAAATTCCTTAGTTTTGCGTTTAAGAAATCCAAATCTATGATATGCCTTGGAGACCATGGAATTAATGTGTTGGGAAAAATCAAGTTTAGTGTCAAAGATGATACCTAGAGCCGTGACTGAATCACAGCGTGATAAAACAAGATCATTAATTTTATAAACATGATTCAAGGGCTCAGATTTTCTAGTATAACTAAGAATACGACATTTTTCAATGTTCAGGTGTAACTTGTTGACTGTGCACCACTTAAAAAGACAATCAAGGTCATTCTGCAGAAGGACAGCATCTAGATTGGAATTCATTGAACTAAACAATTTCAAGTCCTCAGCAAATAAAAGACACTTAGAGTCTGAAAATGAAATGGAGAAACAAATAATTATAAAAATTGAAAGTACATTATAAATCAATAGGTAAAGAAAGAACATTAAATTTAAATTATGGAAAAAACATAGGCAAGTTGTAATTGTATTTGCACCTCAGTGGTCATCATCTGCATTTCTTGATAAATATTTAGGCTTTTAGTAACTATAGGTAGTCCATTGAGTGAATTAAATGTGCATTTAAATTAAAGAAAAAATTATGTGAAAATGAACAAAGTTTTTTTGGGAGAAAGGAATTTTTAAGTACAGAATTTAATTTGGATAGAGAAGAGTAAGGAGGTTAGTAAAATGAGAAATTTAATGTTGAGAAATTTCTTTTAAAAATTGGATAAAAAATAACATGATAAGGCATTTTTTGAAACTAACGAAGACAAAACTCAAGCAAGGATCATGCAAAACCAACTACATTACTGAGATTTCATTCATGATTACTTAGAAATATGCAAAATCAAGTTTATGGGGGGAAGGGTAAACCAAGGTCTAAGCAAAAAGTAAGCGATGGGTGGAATTATGGCTAAATTTATTTGAATATTATTGATCTCGGATGCTTGGGACTAGGGTAGATGCTCCACTTTTGGCCACTGCACCAGTTTTGGCCCCATTGGATCTGTTTTTTCTAATAATTATCCAGTAATTTCAAATTAACTAATAAGAAGCATTCTAATACTTTAAACAATCCTTATTTTACTATTTTCAATCTGATTGGTTCATTTTTCTTAAACATGTGACTTGTAAAAAAAATTAAATGCATGACCATGTATTGTATACTCACAACTGTTAAGGTTTTTGTTAAGGAACAAGCATTTGCAGTTTTTCATCATCAAGCTCTCAGAATTAAATGATTAATCTAAAACTGATCACCCTTAGGGTTTATGAGGAACGCTTTCTTTCTATTCTAATTTCATATCAAAATTAATTATTTTTAAGATTAAATGGGTTGTGGTCAAAACTAGTACTTTAAATTTACTATATGTGCTAGTTTTAGCCATGCAGGTGGCCAAAAGTGGAACACCACATGCTCCAGATAACTTCTTTATTTTGTTTTTAGTCATTACATAAATTTAAGAATATCTGGATGAAATAAAATCAACTAATTTAGTTTTGTTTCTAAAATAAAAACAACTAACTTAATTTTATTTCTAAAATAAAAGCAACTGATTTAGTTTTATTTCTAAAATAAAAGTAACCAATTTAGTTTTGTTTCTAAAATAAAAGTAACTTATTTAGTTTTGTTTTCATTTTACATAGTGATGGCTCCAATTAAAAATAAGAAGGCAGGTAGCATTACCATAAAAAGATTTGGCTACTCACAATCTAAAGTTGGTAATGCAGTTAAAGCCATTCAAAATGGTATGTCAAAAACATCTCCATGTTGAATGTTTACCTCACATTTATGTTAGAAAATTTCAACTTGAGAAACCTGACTCGAGTGATGGGGAATATTCTTTTATATGCATGGATTGCTCTAATTTTAAAAATGATTCTGATGAATTTGATTAATGTTGCAATTAAAAATTCTAAAAATATATATTTGTGGATATTGTTAGTTTGTATAATACTGCAAATTCTCGATTTGTAAGATTTTTTAGAAAAATCCATGCTTTTGCAATGTAAGTTTATTCCTCTACCATTTTTTGTTGCACATTTTATCAAAAAAAAGTTATGCGAGTATAGACAGTTTTGTATTTTATCAGCCAAATTAAATTGCTTTCTGCATTCCTATTTCTTTAAAAAAAAACTGAAATTTGCAGCTAAAATCAGCTTAGATAAATTTTATTACATATCTTTATAAATTCACAAAAAAAAATCACATTTAAAATAACAGAAAATAATGTACTAAAATACATATTTTTAAAAATGTTTTTTTTTACTTAAAATTCATTAAAACGTGTTAAAAATATAATATTAGTGTGGCCAAAACTGGTGCATAGAGATGGCCAAAACTAGTACAAGGTGGCCAAAAGTGGTGCATAGAGATGGCCAAAACTAGTACAAGGTGGCCAAAAGTGGTGCAAATTGGGTTATTTTATTTAAATTCATAACTCAAATTCTAAAATATTCTTCAGAAAATTTTTATATCTACCAGAAAGTCAATAAAATTTGCTAAAGGATAAGTATGATTTAATATGCTTTAAACAGTCATCCACTGTGAAATTTCCATTTCGAATTTTCTCTTTAATGTGGCCAAAACTGAAGCATCTACTCTATATCATGGGTTTTAGTAACTAAATACCCTTTTATTAAATAAATTAACTAAAAATTAAATTTTTCCATGCACAATAAAAAATACATGAATATCAAATTATATGCATACTCATAATAATATACGAAGACAAAAATATGTTATATTTATAAATAACAACTCTATTGGTTTTTCTCTTAAAAGTTTTACTGATAAAAAACTTACAAAAATTTGAAATTTTGAGTCTGCTACTTAAAAAACTATAATGCAACTTAGATTTGAATATTTTTTAAATATAATATATATGGAAAAAAACATTAAAATTAATACTTACAAGCAAACGAATCTTTGACCACAAGGCTTTGACATTCTTGCATTCCACTTCGTATTAGTTGCTTTTCCATACTCCTTTATCTAGATGCTGCATTCTTCTAAATTTGTAACATTACTCCGAACTACAATTAAGTTTGGGGAAAATGATTCAATTTCATTAGAAAATGAAGTCGGAAGTTTAGCTTCGAAAAGAGCAGACATTTCAGACAAAAATAAGAAAACACAGAGAAATAAACAAAAACTTGTGTTGAATTGTTCTGTCAAAGAACGCTACGCATGAGCAGTACGTTACGTCACGAATGACGCCAGAATGGCCAGCCAATGAAGGCGCTCAAAAATCTCTATGGCTTGAGTGCATGTAAAGGTTGTGAATATGCTTCCAGGGTCGCTCCAAGCAGAAAAGGACTGCTGGAGATCTCGAAAACAACTCTCTTATGCTGATAGATCTTGGTATTCTCCTTATCTCCATTCTCCCACCACAAAAATCTCAGAAAAGGTTTGTCATCTTCTTGAAGCCCTATCTGTAAAAACGCCTTCTCAATGTCTGCCGTTATGCCAAATTTACATAGCCGAAATTTATTGATAATAGATAGAATCAGTTCTACCATATTTGGTCCCTTTCCAAGACATTCATTTATCGAGGAGGAATTCTTTTCCTTCGCCGATCCATCAAACACTGGTCTAATTTTCATAGTGTAATTATCTTTATATACGGGATGATGCGGTAGATAGTGTTTATTCTTCGTGTCTGCGTCCTTCTGAACTTATTCAATAATATCTTCATCCAGCCAACTGTGGAAAACTGCTTCATAATTTCCTAAATTCCTGCTACGTTCTAAGGATCTAACACAATTTTTCAGTCTTCTTTCAGCCAAGTTTTTACAGTTCGATAAAAGTGGATGATCTTGAATCCAAGGTAAACTAACTACATATCTTCCTTCTTCATTTCTCCAGACATTTCTCGCAACATGATCTCTAGCAACCTCTTCCAGTTCAATTCTAGTCTTCTTTTCACAAGGTTCTTTTATTAGGAGAACATCCAAACTCCAAAGATCTTTGATACAATTGTCACTAACATATAATGATAAAAGCATATTGGAATGCTTTTCCTTTTTAACTTTAAGTTTTCCCATGACTGTCCAGCCCAAATGCGTGTTTACGGCCACTAATCCTCCCTTCAAATGCTTGACTTCTCCTTTTAGTAAATTTCCTATTATGTCCGCCCCTAACATATGTATTTCATTTGGTTCCCTTTCAAATAGACAATAAACCTCACTCATGGAAGCGTCACTGACGAAAATTCCATGTTCCTTTAATTCGTTAAGCAATTCCGAATCCTTTAATTTTGGGATGGGTGTACATATTCTTTCTTGATCCATTACTTATATCTCGCAGGAATACGAATTAAAAACATCACTGAACGTGACGACATATTTTTTGTTTTTCACTGCATTCTTTTCCTCCAAACAGTCCATGAACTGTTGTTTCCTCTCCCATGCACTTTAATTGTAGTTTTTCTGCAATAAACTTACTTATGTAGCTTTTCTGGCTACCCGCATCGAGAATTACTCTTACAAAAGTATCTGATATTTTCCCTTTAATACACACGACTAATGTTTGTAGAAGTACTTCTTTCGAACGTGAACTATTGGAAAGAGTAGTGTCTTCGTCCGTTACGATTTTTCCGTTATTCTCTTTTGCTGAATTATTGCTAGAAAAACACAATATATCATGGTGTCTTTTCCCACAAAGGGAGCAAGGATTTAATTTTGCTCTGCAATCACGAGATAAGTGACGAGAAACCTTTAAACACCTGAAACAAACGCCCTTTTCCATTAAAATATCCTTCCTCTCACTGAGTGATTTTCTCCTGGCCCAAGGTCATCTTGGGGTGGAGTGCGAAAGTTGACCACAGAAGACGCAGGGTTCATTACCCTCCCCCGAAGTCGCAATAAAATTTGCAGCTGTAGGGATGGTTGAGGGATTCTTATTCAAAGAATGTTTGCGTGTATCAAATTTCACTCTGCTGCTGTCTCGGTTAGTGATGTGTCAGATTCGTTCCTTTGGTGGAGTCGGATTCACGGATCCGGATCCGCGGATTCGTTCCGATTCCAGAACGTAAATGGATTTATCGCCGCTAATTACTGTAATAATCTTTATTATTGAACTTTTATTTTAATATAATTATGAATCATAACGAATAAAATTATAATTTTCATTAGATAATTAATTATATTGATATTAATTTTAATGGATAATTTTGATTAATAATTATAATTAGATAATTAATTATATTGATATTAATTTTAATGAATAATTTTGATTAATAATTATAAATTGATAATTAATTATATTGATGTTCATTTTAATAATTAGTTTTAATTACTAATTATTTTTCAATTAACATTTCTGTTAATTATTTAAAATGTCGTTAATGAATTTAACGAAACTTTGCTAGAGCCTTCAGTATTTTGAGAAGCGTTTGATTTCTATTATCTGGTTAAGATTTCCCATGAATGTCATTTAATTTGTTGGAAACAGTATATTTGCTGAAGCGTTCAATAATGAAATTTCAACTCAGATTTCTTTCTAATTAAATATAAACTCACCCAATTCTAATGAGCTCCATGCAATAAAAAATCTTTTAATCATCATAAAGGAATATAAAACAATTCTTTGCAGTTGTCAAAGATCCACTGCTGTTAAAATCTGTTATTAACTATATTAAGAAAATGTAATTTTTTAGTAAATTCCTGTCAGTTGAATTAATTGCTTTTAAATTTTGAGCAAACTATAGATGTCATTTAAATATGCAGGAGAAACCACGTCCGTTCGTGGTTTGGTCGGTAGAACGTCCAGTTTGGAATCCTGCTGACATGGGTTCGAGTCCCGGGCAGGCGTTGTCGTTGCAAGACAAGAGTTTTGAAAATTTTAATTTCGGATATTTTCTTTATAAAATAACTTTATAAAGAAAATATCCGAAATTAAAATTTTCAAAACTTTTGTCTTGCAACGGCAACGCCTGCCCGCGACTCGAACCGATGTCAGCAGGATTCGAAACTGGGCGTTCTACCGACCTCTCCACGTAAGCGTATGCTGAGAATGGCATACTTAAATGAAGTGTTCAAAACCAAAAGGTATATAAAAAATTTCGACGTAATGTATTCGACGTATGTGAGTAATTCTTTAAATTACTCAAATGGACAAATATTATTTCTTAATAAATTTTAAAATGCGTGCCTATTTGTTGGCTTATCTTAAACTTTTATACCGAAAATTCTTGACTGTTTGAAAAAAGTACAGACTCAAATTTTTCTCTTAAATAGTATTTATCAAATCTAGTAATTTCAATGTACCGAGATTCAACTAAGGAAACTATTTTTGATATTGAAATCTTGAGTTAAGAACAAAAAATTTTAATTATTTTTAATTATAATTATTATGAATTCTTTTTACTCTTGCATCTTTTTTTTTTACTAGAAACTCCTTTACTTCTCAAGCAATATCAAAAGAATCATTGGTCAAACCAACTATTCTCTTGGTTCTTTCGTAAACAACCTCAGAAATCTATCTCTATGCACAGCGTCAACCGAATCTTACCATCCTCTCCTGCTCCTCACAAAGAAACTTATCTGCATCATCCATGACCCCAAATGATGTATCGCTAATTCCAGAACGAAACAAATCCTCTTCCAAAATTATGGATCCGAATCAGTGATTCTGAATCGGAATCAGTAATTCCGAATCCGCGGAATCAGAGTGAATCCAATTCCGCGGATTCATCACGGATCCGATTCCGCGGATTCGGTGGATTCGTTCCTTTTTCTCGGAATCGGACCCGGTCGTTCCTTTTGAGGATCCGGATCCTCGGATTCGTTCCGGAGTGAACGACTCATCACTAGTCTCGGTACAAGTTGTTAGGCAGAGAGGATCGCACTGGGGAAATTTTGTTTTGGTTGGGGATGCATTGCGCCGACAACGAAGACTCGGCTCTTTCTCGAGCGCTGATTTCTTTGTTCAAGAATTTTAATAATTTGTCAAGTTTATATTCGGAGCCATCAGTCTCTTTATTAAACTCAAGAACCAAATAGTACGGCAAGCAGTTCAAGATTAAAAGGCAAAGTAAACTGCTACAGCTTTCAAATGAGACTCCTAAAGATTCGAGACTTCTTATTTGAGTTTGACACATATCAAAAAATTGCCGTAGTCCTTTAATATCATTTGAACGTGTTAAAGGAGTAACACTCAAGAATTTCTGCATATGGGAGTTTATTATCGCGTCTTTCCTCCCAAATCGATCTTTTAAAATTTCCACAGCTTTTGCATAATTTTCTGCCGTTATGGCGAAACCTTCCACTGCCAAAGCTGTAGAACCTAATAAACCTCTCAAATAAGTAAATTTAAATAAGTGAATTGAGTGAACTATTATCATGAATTGCGGTTTTGAAAGAGTTCCAAAATGACAGCCATTGATTTATTTCGCCATAAAATTTTGGAATATTTATTTTTGGTAGTTTTATATTTATTGTTTCCGTTAATTTTGCTATTTCTGTTGTTGTGCCGGAATCACAATTAGAGTTAAAATTATTAGATTTCCGTAAATGTTTCTTAGCTCGAAATCTCCATGTAATGATTTTATCCCAGTATTGTTCCGCTGCTTCTAACTCTTTATCGATCTCTGCTGGTTTGTACAGATTTTCTCATTCTCTATCCACGACTTTCAATGATTCAAATTTTTCACTTAAATGTTCTAAAAGTTCTTCAACTTCGCCATCATCAAGTTCATTCTTTTTTAACTCCTTCTTTAATTGTTGAATGTATTTTGTATCAGCAGTTCTTAACGCAGCGCCTTTCTTTTTAATAAGAACTCCCGTATCTTTAATGTTAATATCTTTAATGTTTCAAATTCCATAATTATTCTCAATTTCAAATACTTCCAATTCTCACACTCCCGTATCCCGGCAGGGGATGCCAATTAAAATGTCACAATACTTTAGACGTAACTCAATAAATTAAATAAATTACGTCTACCTCAGTTTCCACGGACCGGGAGCGCTGTTGAGAGCTGGGGATCCACTTTTTGAAATATAATTATTGAATCCATATCCAATGCAAAGGAATAGAAAGCCAATAAAACGAACACGTGTTTTATTGATGGTGGCGAAATCGTCTCTCGTTATTTGCATTCTCCCCGCACAAGAGTAAACAAACTGTTACCACTCAACTATAACAAAGCAATGGTTATTTACATGATGATAAAGGTTCTTTAAAAATACGCACATTAAGAAAAGTTTGATTATATACAAAATTTCACATTCAAGAAAGTTCGAATGTCCATTTGCACACGTTATTTGTTTTTGGATTATTTTCCACCAATTATCGAATAATATTCAAAGAGTCCTGGCTGGAGATGCCTGCTCTGGATTGGTGGAAAAGTTCGAGCGTCCAGTTACGTCACTCGTTGGAAGAGGAGTCGCAACAATCACAAACATCAAACTTTATTCATCCATATCGCTTTTTTTAAAACAACTCTTTTTTTACCATTTTTGGAAACTAACTTTCGCGAGAACAAAGATAATATTATACGTAGAAAGAGCTGTTACAGAACAAAGACAACGTCGGACAAGAACCCCCAACATCCAAAACCTGTCGTCTTAACCACTCGACCAGCTAGACTCTGAGAGGAAAAGATGGATTGCGCTAATAGATCGAGCATCTGCGATTCATTTTAAACTGTTTTCTTGATTTCATTAATTTTTTAAATTTTGAGTTGAGAATATGATTTGAAATCAAAGAGAGAGCGATTTTCGCTAATAACTACGTTTTGCTAGTAGAATAAATTATGAAATTAGGGTTCAAAAGTAATTACTTTTAAAATGGGACAAAATGTAATTTTCAACAATTTTTCAACAAACATCGACTGTTTTTTTGGATTAATTTTGTTTAAATTTAATTTTTTTAGGTTTAATTTTGTTAAAATTTCAACATCAAGAAAAAGGCGATATAGTTATCTTTAAAGTACGAGTTCTATATTCAGTAAAAAGATGGAGAATTTTTCAAAAAAAATTTATAAAAAAGTTTTTTTGCAAGTGGGTTGGTCGATTATGCTTTGTTACTTCGCAGGAATTTTGCTGTAAAGTTGCCACATAAAGTTTGTAATGACAAGCTAATATCAAGAAAAATCAAACTTGCTGCAAGTGTACATGCTATCTGGGACTATAATATGCTTTTATTGTTGCACTATAGCATGCATTTATCATATTATAGTGTATTCTGTATTATTGTTGCAATGACTATGATAAATGCATTATAAAACGTTTGTAATGGTTTGAATTGTAATTATTCTTGCATACTTATTAATTGTTATTTAAATTAGTACTTTTCTATTGAATGAATTTTTTTGTCAATGCATCGTCTTCTGACATTCATTATATTGGAAATGACTGATATTTCCATCCATATTTTATCAATTTCAACTTGTTTATTTTCCCATCATATTAATTTTTCAGAATTTAAACATACACACAAACAGGGGGGCTTAAAATAACGCTTTAAATTTGGAAATATAAGATAAAATAATGAAAACAGTTGCAGAAAATTTAAGGATGTTTTAAATAGGGTAAAGTTTTTAAGTTTAGTATAATATTTCTAGAGTAAAAATTAAAAAAAATCATTATGTTTGTAACATTATCCACATATCTGTAAGCCATATTCTTATGTTTATCACTGTTGTCTGGATATTATTCTAAAATAATTATTTTAAAATCTTATTACTTTTTGTACTGTAGAAGTTGTCCATTTTTTATTACAGGTCTGTGAGTTGCATTTTGATCCTGCAGATGTCAGAAGGCAATCTGAAAAATATTTTTCAAAAGCTGGCTAGCTTTTAACACTTGTTTTATCTCAGCCAAGACGGACGGATGATGCAGTCCCTTCAGTTTCCCCTGGGTGTACAGCATATTTGTCAAGATCTAATAAAACGGTTAGAGAAACCCCAGACAAAAAAGCTCAACGGAAAGAGAGTTTAGAAAGTGAAAAGGCTCTTCAACAAAGTGCAGATCCCACATGGCAATTTTAGTTTGCAGCAATCTTGCTCTGCGAATCTGCAGTAAGTTTGACACGGCGAGAGTGCAAGTTTGAAACAAGCTAACGCAAACGAGTTAGTCACCACACGCCAAACTTTTCGTAAGCTGGTCGCGTCAAACTCATTGCAAACTATAACAAAAACAGAGTATGAAGACAACCTCGGATTCGAACCCCCAACATCCCAAACCTGTCGTCTTAACCACTCAGCCAGATAGAGTATGAGAAGAGAAGATAGATTGCGCTAATAGATCGTGCATCTATACAATTTATTTTAAACTGTTTTCTTGATTTCATTACTTGATTAAAATTTTGAGTTGAGAATATGATTTGAAGTCAAAGAGAGAGCGATTTTCGCTAATAACTACGTTTTGCTAGTAAGTAAAATAAATTTTGAAACTGGGGTTCAAAAGTATTTGCTTTTAAAATGGGACAAAATGTAAGTTATTATTTTTCAGCAAACATTGACTGTTTTTTAGGTTTATTTTTGTTTATGAATTTTTAAATTTTAACATTAAGAAAAGGACGATATATAGTTTTCTTTAAAGTGCGAGTTCTATATTTAGTAAAAAGACGGAGAATTTTTCAATTTTTTTCGTAAAAAAGTTAGTTTTTTCACAAATTATCATTGGTTTATTGAATTAATAAAAAGAAGGACGGTCTAAGAGATGCTATTAAAAATCGGATGTTTTTTAAAACAGAGACATAAAGATTATATGTAAGCAGTAGCGAATGCAGGGGGGTCTATCGCGCTACAGCTCCCCCCAGAGCTAAACCAAAATTCTTGATTTTATTTAAAATCACTACAACTGTTTTTTCTTAATTTCCATTAAAAAAATAATAAAATCGTCACAACATTGCTTTCTAGCTTGACAGGATCGAAAATTTTCCTTCTTTTCTAGTCATTCCACTTGTACTTGTAGCGTTGATGCGGTCGAAAACATTTTTTGGCAAGTTATCTCATTGTATTTTTTATTACCTTATCGAAAATATTGTAGTGTTTTTTTTATGATTCTTATTGTCAGGTGAGGAAATTCTGCAGTGTAAAAGTGTTTTGATTTACATAAGCCATGAGGTTTGACATTCATCACTACGATGTAAAATTTTTATGACCTCAGCCCCCCCCCAGACCCGAATACAGGATTCGCCACTTTCTGTAAGTGTGCTGTATCATCTTTGCAGCAAACTTGTTTTGCAATCGTGGTGTGAAGTTTGTCATAACAACTTCACAGCAAACTTGTTTTGTAAGTGGGTTGGTCGATTATGCTTTGTTACTTTGCAGGAAGTTTGCTGCAAAGTTGCCGCATCAAGTTTGTCATGACAAGCTATTATCAAAAGAAATCAAACTTGCTGCAAGTGTACATGCTATCTGGGATACTTTTAAAGAATATGAAGAAAAAATATCGTTTGGAAACTTGGAACAACTGGCTATATAAAAATTAAAGGTTTATAACTTCCAGATGTCTTTACTATTGTAAAGAATGAATTTATCGGAGGTGATGTTAATATGGACGAGTTTTTAGTAGGGATGCATAATACACGATTTTTTTAGGAACAAATATTTTTGCTATTGTTATTTTTAAATATCTATTCCAAATAACTGTTATTTCAATCACACTTTTAATTTTCAAAAAGTCTTATTAAGTATAAGTAAAGTATTTTAAAAAATTAAATTAAAAAAATGTTATTTCTTTTCAGTATGCTTTCTATGACGAGTTTTCTGTTTTGTTTATTTACATTAAAATGACATAACTACGTAATTCCGGTGTAATGCTAAGTCAATGGAATCTTCCACGTCTATTCTGGCACCCCGGTTGGGTCGGGAAACGTCACTTTTTCCGCCCGTTAACGACAAGTGCGATTCTCGTACCCATTTCCCCAACCAGTTGGGGTCTCGCTTGGTCGAAAAATGGACCCCGATTTCTCGCCAGCTCTGTACCTGGCGTGTACGCTATTCGCTAGCAAGAAGCTTTGTTTCGATATCATAACTTATCAAACTTTCATTTAAAATGGAGGCTGCTAGGACGTTAATTGTGTTTAAAAGGTTTTATCGGGATAAATGTAATCCATTTGACCAATCAGAAGAAGAATTCATCAATTACTTTAGATTTTTTAAAAAGTAGTTAAATCTTTTATCGAATTTAATGGCATAATTTAATTTAATAAGACAATCTAAAGTAATTAAATCTTTAAAAGTAGTTAAATCTTTTACTACTCAATCAAGATAATTACTAATGATAGTTGATAATTAGTTAAGATCAATTACTTTTAAAGATTTAATTACTTTATATTTTCTTATTAAATTTCTATATTTAATTTCTTATATTTTTCTTTAGAAGTGTATGAAACTTGAAAAAGCAATAAATTATGAACCTTCAGTATACAAAATGCTATTTATTTGATGATATTCGGCAATGGCTTGGGAAGATGTGAGGAAAAATGATATGCAGCAAACAATTTTCCAATTTTTGTTGTAGGGTAGATGCTCCAGTTTTGGCCACATTAAGAGAAAATTTGAAATGGAAATTTCACAGTGGATGACTGTTTAAAGCATATTAAATCATATGTATACTATTCCTTAGCAAATTTTATTGGCTTTCTACTAGTTATAAAATTTTTCTGAAGAATATTTTAGATTTTTAGTTATGAATTTTTAAATAAATTAACCCAATTTGCACCAGTTTTGGCCACCTTGCACCAGTTTTGGCTACTTCTATGCACCAGTTTTGGCCATACGAATATTATATTTTTCACAGACATTTTAATGAGTTTTCAGCCAAAATAAATCATTTTTATGCGATATGTATTTTAGTTCATTATTTTCTGTTATTTTAAATGTGATTTTTTATGAATTTATAAAGATATGTAATAAAATTTACCTAAGCTGATTTTAACTGCAGATTTCAATTTTAAAAGAAAAGAAACAGGAATGCAGAAAACAATTTAATTTGGTTGATAAAATACAAACTGTATATACTCACATAACTTTTTTTTCATAAAATATAAAACAAAAAATGGGGAAATGAATAAACTTAAATTGCAAAAGCATAGGTTTTTTTAAAATCTTACAAATCAAGAATTTGCATTGCTGTTCTCACTAACAATATCCAGAATATATATTTTTATAATTTTTAATTGCAACATTAATCAAATTCATCAGAATCATTTTTAAAATTAGAGCAATCCATGCACATAAAAAAATATTCCTCATCACTTGAGTCAGGTTCCTCAAGTTGAAATTTTCTAACATAAATGTGAGGTAAACATTCAAAATGGAGATATTTTTGACATTCCATTTTGAATGGCCTTAACTGCATTACCAACTTTAGATGGTGAGTAGCAAAATCTTGTTATGGAAATGCTACCTGCCTTCTTATTTTTGATTGGAGCCATTACTATGTAAAATGAAAACAAAACTAAATCAGTTACTTTTATTTATAAACAAAACTAAAACAGTTACTTTCATTTCAGAAACAAAACTACATCATTTACTTTTTTATTTTAGAAACAAAACTAAATCAGTTGCTTTTATTTTAGAAATAAAACTTAGTTGCTTTTATTTTAGAACAAAACTAAATTAGTTGATTTTGTTTCATCCAGATATTCTTAAATTTATGTAATGGCTTAAAACACAATAATGAAGCATGTGGCCAAAACTGGAACACTACATGCTACAATTTTGGCCACTTGCATGGCCAAAACTGGCACATATAGTAAATTTAAAGTACCAGGTTTGGCCACCACCCATTTAATCTTAAAAATAATTAATTTTGATATGAATTCAGAATAAAAAGAAAGATTAACTCAAACCCTAAAGGTAATCAGTTTGAGATTAATCATTTAATTCTGAGAGCCTGATAATGAAAAACTGCAAAACCTTGTACCTTAACAAAAACCTTGACAGTTATGAGCATACATACATGATCATGCATTTAATTTTTTTGCAAGCCACATGTTTGAGAAAAATAAACCAATCAGATTGAAAATAGTAAAATAAGGATTGTTTAAAGTGTTGGAATGCTTCTTATTGGTTAATTTGAAATTACTGGTTAATTATTAGAAAAACAGATCCAATGTGGCCAAAAATGGAGCATCTACCCTATAATTTAAATTTAAGAATGATGCAGTTTCTAACTAACTAATTAGATTTTTTAACATGGAGTGTGGAATGACTTTCCTCATTTCATATATATCATTACAATTTTTTTATTTGGGTTTTAATTCAAAGAAATTTGTCAAATGTTTACAAATTAATTATAAATCTGACAATAAAAGAATTTGTGTTCTTGTTCCTTGATAAAGATGTAATTTTTTTAATGTTGTGAAAACTTGCTGAATTTAATAACTTTTATGTGCTCTACTTATACCTTATTTTATATCTCTTTAATAACTTATGTGCTCTACATTTTTATGGCTCTGGTACATATCAACACTTTGCTGGCAATGATAGATATTTAGGTATGAGTCAGTCAGATGCCTTTTTGGATTAAATATTTCTTTTGAGTAGAGAACATCAATCCAAAACTAAAATGTAATTTAATAATGGAACTTCAAATAATACTCAGGAATACCAAAGTTTCATCTATATGAACAGAAAATCATTTTTCTCCATAAATGCTCAGTTAGTATTTCGTACCTTTCATAATATTTTGTACTCATTTTTAACTTAATTTGTGAAACAGTTGTATAAATATATATGTACATGTACACTTATTATAACCATTATCTTTGAATTCAGAGAAAATTTCTAAACCATTTTATTTAAATTTTATAAAGGAAATCATTCAGATACAGAAAATGAAAAGTTTCTAAATTTACATAACTCAATGCTAAGATGCAAAATTTGATTTTTAAAAATACTAAATGAATTATTTCTTTATCACTCAAAAAACATTTGACATTCTTTTAGTATGGAAATGAGATGTTAGTATTGAATATACGAATGTAATTGAAAAGTTAGTTATACAAAACGAAGGCTATGTTTATGCATGCAACAAGTAATGAATTTGCTTGTAATAGCCCTAATTTCCTTTCATCGAAACAACAGGATTCAGCTTTCATTTCTTTTAGTAAGGAACAATAAGAAATTTATATCTGAAATATTTCGATGTGTTTTATTTACTATAGTCCAGTTTACCTCGACACAGTTCAGTTTGTCTATAAAGTAAGCATAATTTTGAATATGTATGTAGATGTCACAACATGGCTCTATGTGATTGCAGTTGAAAGACTAAAATTTTTTACTAGATTTGAGTGATGTAGATATGAAAATGCAGTTCTTTCCTTTTGGCTAAGTATTAAAATTGATTATAAGTATACAGCATTAGGGAGAAAGATTTTAGGTCCATTACGTAGCTAGATATTGTGTGTTTATTGCTGTTAAAAAATTTAAATGTGATCCCTGCAAAAGAAATTTTATGTTAGATAAGACACTTGAAAACTGTGGCCTTATTTTTAAATTTAGTTGGGGGACAGCTGCTTCTTTGCTCAATCTCAAATGCAATTAATGCTATTTTTCAAAATTAGAGTAGTTAGAAATTTTGTTTTGATTTTGAAAATGACTTTATTACATCAAAAATCTACAAGCAATTGCCTTAATTCTGAAAATTTATTCAAACATTATTTTGATAATAAAACAGTGATGAAAAAATTCTTAAAATGTTACTTTGATCATCTATAAATGTATTTTTAGATAATCACTTTAAAAAAACACTAAGTGTTGGAAAGCAAAGTTTGAAACTTCAAATTCTAAAAAGTAATTCTTGTTTGTGAAAAGATTGGGTATTATGATAGAAAAGATTTCAACATTATGTAGTTAATTTTATTCACTTTATATTATCTTTTTACCATCTTGCATAAAAAAAGATACTTTTTACTTTTTATTTGTGTACTAAATTATGATTTTTGTGTTCCAGAGTTTTCTGGACTTCTCTAACATCAGTAACTTTGTGTATCTCTTTACTTATAAGCAATAAACTGGTATGAAGTACTATATACATAACATAGAAAAGACAGTTTATTGATGCGCAAATATTAATAATACTTCTTTACATAAAGGACTTTTATTTGTCTTTTAACTTAAAATGTTTAACATATAATGTAAATGGTGTCTGTTATGAAAGAACTAGGTAAAAACACCTATTTTACATTATTCAACAAGTGGGAAATTCTCACACCGAAAGTTTGCATTGCATTATAAATTAAAATCACATTCATAATGTTTACACTCATGCAGTATTTGCAAGTTCTTGAATTGATAAGCTGAAACATTTGGTATCAGAACACAGAAAAATAAGTCGTTGTTCGCATGGATTTCCTTATTTTATTTTAATTTTGAAAACTGTGTGTTGTTCTGTTTTGTTATGCATGTTTGGGGATGGGGGGGATATTAACTCACATTTGTAATTTGTCTTCAGTGTTTTGTTAGAATGGGAATGCCTTGGCTTTTATTTGATTTTACTTTTTAATCACAAATTGTTTAAATAAGTATATAATATTTGTATACCATCTAGCAACAACTATGTACATGAAATCAAATTATACTTTAATAAAATAATTGGAAAAATAAACAAATGGTTTGTAGGTAATTATTAATTTATAAGATTTATTCATGTTAAAATAATTGGCATGGTTATAAAACAGGTAAAATTACATCAATATATTGAAAAAAGACTGCAATTTATATTCTATAAATGGATAAAACAAAATAGCGCATGCCGATCGCATGATTTGCTGCGCGCGCAGCAGAAATACGTCACTTCCTAGCGAAAAGCCAGACCTTTGAAACGATCAAGGTACGAGAATACGATCACTTCTTTCGGTCGTGAAAAAGCCATTAATTCCCCGCTGTCGAAAGGCGAAAGGCTCACAACCCAACCGGGGTACCAGAATAGGGCCGTTCAAAGCGGAAGTTGAAAAGCTTTGCAAATAAAATCAAGGTTTTTAATGTAAGTAAACAAACAAGAAAATTCGTCCATTAAGTTTTAATGTTTAGTTCTTTATACTGGCAGCAGAAAGCGCCAGCAAAATTTCTTTTGAATGTTTGAATCGGAGGTGACGGTAGAAGGATGGACGAGTGAACAGGTCACAATCTATAATAATCAATCATGGAAGTCATCCTTTGTCGTCACAGGTCGCAGTTTCCGGTCTTTTAATAGTGCGATCGCAGTTGCGAACTATTATTGCGACTTTTTATTGTTATACATGAGCTGTAATCGTTCGAAAACGCATATCACAAAAAGAATAGTGACTGATAGGAAATACCAATGCAACTGCAATAGTGGGGAAGCGAAGCGTGACCACAAAGAATTATCTTCTTCTAAGCACCGTTTGTTGATAGAAGATAGAACTAAAAACTAAAACTTTGCAAAAGTATATTACTAAGAAATGAATTTAAAAAATTATGAAACACTTTACACATATTCAATTACCAATGATTGAATCACACCTTTTTGACAGTAGTATAAATCACTGGTATTTGTGATTTTTTGATATTGCTTAGTAAATAACAGTTCATCAAATATCACATCTAAAAACCTTGACTTTATCTGCTTGTATGTTGGACTTCCGCTTTGAAGATCCACTCAGCATTGTACCGGAAATAAGTATTACAGGCAGTAAACAAACCAGAAAACTCGTCCATAATCCAGAAGTATGTCTACTTTCTTTTGGACCTTAAACAAATTTTTACTAAACTTCAACAAACAAATCATTCATAAACAAATTCGATCATTCATTTTTGTTCCTACAATTAAAATTTTTTGTTATTAGTTTACCTCTACAGACGTTAGAGGAATTGTCCATCAGACAACGTGGAAGTAAAAATCTCTTTTCATAATGGTGTCAATTCATATGACGCAACAGTCACATGACTAATGTTACACCATCTAAATACGTAACGAAATGTTGCACTGCATGATACAGATACACTGCGTGCATGCGCCTCTCAGTAACATCATCTAATGTCTTTACTGTGCTACAAGCATTGTCTGTGAACCTCGCAATCTTACCGGTAACCACTTTCTGTGCGTGTAACTGTAACGCGGTTAGTTTAGGTTCGCAATCTTGTGCTTGTAACTGTTGTTATTGTGCGCGTCTCAATAGATGTCTTGTGTATATAAAGCTTCCTAGTTAAATAACGCCTCCTTACAACAACACAAATAATACATGTTGGCAGCGCGAAAATATTTTCGAAGTTCGCGAACATTTTATTGCTAAAAGCATCGTCGCACGAACGAAAACCGAAGTAGCTATCCTAGTAGCACACTATATTATTCAATATTGTAAAATTCGAAAAATCAATACTTTTTACAATATTGTGCTACAATATTGTAACAGTGTAAAATGTAAGACTTTTCCCATATTGCTCAATATCGGTTTTCAATATTGATAAATATTGAGCAATATTATACAATATAGTTCAACCTAGTTTCAATAATGTACTAATTATTTCCCCAAAATAATAAATATTCCTAAAATTAAACCTAATTACTAATTAGAGATTGAAAAAAATTGCTTTCATGACGATAAACCCTTCTATTAATGTAATCAATATTCGTAACGCATACCCCCGACCTCTTGATTGCTAATCCGCTGCCTAATCCACTCAGCCACTGAGACTTCGAAAGTTGAAGATAAATTGCGGCAAACCAAACTGGTCTCGATACGAAATATCGTGAATCTCTACATCTTATTTTGAATTTTCTTCTTGATTTAATTAGCTTTTTTATAATTTTGAGTTGAGAATATGATTTGCAGTCAAAGAGAGAGGAGCGATTTTCGCTAGTAATTAAGTTTTGCTAATGGAATAAATTATGAAAGTAGGGTTCAAAAGTAATTACTTTTAAAAACCTGGGACACAAAGGAAGTTATTATTTTTCAAAAAACGTTGACTGTTTTATGGGTTTTAATTTTGATTATGAATGTTAAAATTTCAACATTAAGAAAAAGGAGATATATAGTTTTCTTTAATGTGCGAATTTTGGCATGTTCTATATTTAGTAAAAGTTGTGATGAATTTTTCAAAAGTAATATTTAAAAAAAATACATATATAAGTTTTTAAAATTATCATTGACTTCTTGAATTATTAAAAAGAAGGACGGTCTAGGAGATTTTATTAAAAATCAGATGTTTTTAAAACAGAGACAAAGAATCAAAACCAGATATATTCAAAAGTATTGTCACTAAGGATAAAAAACCCTGAATATTAAAACGTTTTAATATATTATTAAATGCTGACTTTACAATATTCCCATATAGCACGTACGTTTGCAGCAAGTTTGATTTTGACTTGATATTAGCTTGTCATGGCAAATTTGCCGCGTCAAACTTGAAGCAAAACTGTGGCAAACTAACAATGCAGAATCGCCACCCTCGCTTGCAAAACGAGTTTGCCACAAGTTCACCGTGACAAGTAGCGCCACCCCTCCTTGGCAATGCAAGCTTGCTATGAGTTTTCAAAACAAACTTCCTGCAAAGATGCAAATATAGCACAATAAAGAGATAATTATCTTTGTCTCTGTTTAAAAAAACATCCGATTTTTAATAGCATCTCCTAGACCGTCCTTCTTTTTATTAATTCAATAAACCAATGATAATTTGTGAAAAAACTAACTTTTTTATAAAAAATTTTTGAAACATTTTCCATCTTTTTACTAAATATAAAGCTCGCACTTTTAAGAAAACTATATCGCCTTTTTCCTAATGTTGAAATTTTAACGTTTATAAACAAATTAAACCTAAAAAACAGTCAATGTTTCTTGAAATAAATAATAGCTTATACATTTTGTCCCATTTTAAAGTAATTTCTTTTGAACTCCAATTTCATAATTTATTCTACTAGCAAAACATAGTTATTAGCGAAAATCGCTCTCTCTTTGACTTCAAATCATATTCTCAACTCCAAAAATTAATGAAATCAAGAAAACAGTTTAAAATAAATCGTATTTGAATCGAATCGAACGATGTATTAGCGAAATCTATCTTCTTCTCTCAGAGTTTAACTGGCCGAGTGGATAGGGCTTCAGCTTAGAAACCGGTAGGTCGCGAGTTCTAATCCGGGTTGTGTTCGTATTCTGTTTTTGCTATAGCTTGCAATTAGGTTTTCATGACAAGCTTGCTGCAAGTTCGTCGCGTGGTGACTTCGAAGCTTGTGTTAACTTGCTGCAAGCTTGTTTCACACTTGCACTCTTGTCGTGTCAACCTTGCTGCAAGCTTGCAGATTTGCAGTGCAAGTTTGCTGCAAACTAAAATTGCTATCTGGGTTGTCGTCACTACATTGATCAACATTGTGGGAATATAGAATTTTCAATATTGTCACCACTACATTGATCAACGTTGTTTGGATATAGAATTTTCAATATTGTCACCACTATATTGATCAACGTTGTGGGAATATAGAATTTTCAATATTATTACCACTATATTGATCAACGTTGTGGGAATATAGAATTTTCAATATTGTTTGCACAGTTTTATACAGCATTCGGCTTTTTTATGAAAAATTATTTAATTAAATTTTTTGAAATAAAATCTAAAATGACACGAATTATTAAACTAATATATTTGTGCCAAAATTTTACATTTTCAAAACTTTTAAAGATTTAGATTCAGCATCTGGTATTTCTCGGTATTCATAATATTGTCCAATATTTCCCAAAATATTTTGCAATATTGTTGTGCTACTGGGGATGGCAGCGTTGCACATAAATCCACCGGAGAACTTTACATTTTCATCGCCTTCGAACTGGTCAAAATGGAAGATGAGATTCGAAAGATGCTTCCGGTTTATCGGCCAAAACAGGAAATGAGCAGGTAAATTCTTTACTTTATATTATGGGAGAACAAGCGGAGGATATTTTTAGTTCTTTCGGTTTATCCGAAACGGAACAAGATGACTTTGATACTGTGTTGAAAAAGTTTAATGATCATTTTGTTGTTAAGAAAAATACTATCTTTGAAAGAGCACAATTTCAATAAACGTATACAGCTCGATAGTCAATCAATCAATACATTTATAACTGCTTTGTATACATTGCAAGAACACCGTGAATACGGTGCATTGCACGAGCCACGTAGCACAAGATATTGTCTTATATCATAAAATTCGAGAAAGTAATATTGTACAATATTTTTCCCAATATTGAAACAGTGTAAAACGTAAGACCTTTTCAATACTGTACAATGTTTTTTTTTCATAATATTGGATAATGTCATATAATACTGTATAATATTATACCATATTAAATAATATTGTACTATACTGAATAATATTATATAATATAACATTATAGTGAATATTTTAAAAATACATTTTAGAAGCATGAAAAAATGTTAATCACTTAATTTCAACGTGCTGAACTTATGGGTAACATTTTGCGATTTTTTTGAACACCTTTACTTACAGTGAGCTTTGAACCCGGGACCTTCTGCATGCGAACAAGGAACCTTACCTCTTAACCAGCTAGACTTACATCAGGGAGCGTAAATGATGATAATAAAATGTAGTTACAAAGTTCGGATCTACGAAATTTCATGTTCATTCACAATTAATCTGAATAGTTTTCTTAGTTAAATTATCTTTTATTGTTACAATTTTGAGTTTAAAATGAAATTAGAAGTCAAAGAGGAAGCAATTTTAGCTCTTATATCTAAGTTTGCTAATTTAATAAATTAAAAGGCAATATGGTTTAAAAGTAATTATAATAATATGTTTGAAAGGTTTTAAAATAATTTTGAAATTTATTTATTCCTCTTTCAATGTATTACGAGACCACTTGAACATTTATAATAACAGTATTGATTGAAAATCAAATACAAGATTCGGAACAAAAAATCACGTGCATATTTTTACGATGAGAATAACACTCAATTTTTTTTCATCCATATGTGAGAGCTGTTTCATGGTTAACTCCATTAGTTGAATCCAGCCCGCCTTTTATATACAGTAAAACAAAATGACTATGTAAACATTATTATTCAAATTAACATTTTTTTAAATACTTTTTCAGGATATTGAGTAATATAGTGTTATTGTATTTCCATGCTGCCATCTGGCGGCCATAAGAATAACTTCACCTCAAAATAAGATTCAACGTCGATTAATAAAGTGCTACGGTATTTTTGTGCTGCCATCTGTCAAACATGAGAATAACTTCACCTTAATATATTGATCAATGTAAAAATCAAAATATCATGTGCATTGTATTGTATAGTATGATATAATATTCATCATTTTAAAGAATAATTGTTCCAGTGGTGTGTTTGTAATAAAACCTCCAATCGAGTGATATCCTGAGTTAAAATGAAGATTTTTATAAATAAACATTGTTTTTATATTATTTGTGAAAATTTAGTATCTCGGAAATACTGATACATACAATACAATACTTTATTACAGTATTCGGTGTTCATAAAATTGTATAACATTGTGCAAACATTATATAATATTTCTGTGCTACCTGGGGACGAACTCATTCGGGATCGAATTGTGGTTGGAATACGTGACAAAAATTTGAGTCAAAAATTGCAGTTGGATGCCGATCTTACTTTAACAAATGCAATTGAAAGGGTTCGGCTCAGCGAGGTAGTTAAGGAACAACATGAAAAATTGATTGAAAAGGAAGGTACGTCAGTTAATGCTATCTCTCCAAATAAACCTGCAAAATTTCTGTAACAGAAACAAAGATCGGGGGCAAGAAAACAAAGTGTCCCGGATAGCACGTACATTTGCAGCAAGTGTGATTTTTCTTGATATTATCTTGTCCTGGAAAACTTGACGTGACAAATTGGAAACAAACCTCCTGTAAAGTAAGATAGCATAATCGATCACCCCACTTGCAAAACAAGTTTGGTGCAAAGTTGATACGTCACACTCACACACCACGATCTGGATATCTATATTTATAAAAGGTAATGTTTGTGTGTGTGCGCGATGTCCAGACGAATCTATCGCACTCACAGCCATGAAATTTGGCACACAGGTAGTCGTAATGGTGACTCAATCCACCTCGAAGCCCGAATTTTAAAATTTAACCTAGAAAATTTTTTATTTAATGTTTTGTGCTTTTTTGTTTGATTTTTGAAACATTTTTGTTCACAGTATCGTTTCTGATTTTAGTTCGAAAAAATTGATACACCATCGGATAGAACAAACAATTTTCTTTCTAATGAAATTTGTTTTGAGCTTCAAATGTAATTTACTGAATTTTGAGAAATTTTTAAAAAGTAGTCAGATTTGCCATCGAAATTTTTTTTGTTTTTAAATTTGCTGCATCCGGCGTTCTAACAACGCCATATTTTTCAATTTTTTTAGGAAATAATTGGAACATTTCTGTGCGATTTAAAATAAGAACGGTTAAAATTGAACGATTGGTTGAATTTTAATTAATTTTTTTCTGAAGTGTTAAAAATTTTCGCTCCACGATTCTACGTAATCAAGGTCGCGTGTTGTAATCCCAGCATGCATTTCGTCGAAACCACGTCGTCAGATCATTCTTTTAATTTGTTTGTTTTCATACTTTTTGAAAGTCGAGCATAAAGGCTGATATCTTTAGTTACAAAAGGCTGGGAAAAAATGAAATATGACTTCAAGGAGCTATTTATTTAATGTGGCTTCAAAATTTAAACCTGAAGTGGAAGATTTCATCTCTCTTTTTTTTCCTTCTTTGATTCATTTTCAATATATTTAAATACCATAGAAATTGTTTGTCTGTATCTTTCGAGGCGTATAGATCCATTTGAAATCGTTTAAAACTTCATTCGGTTTTCATGCTTTAACATTTTACCTTGTTTATAGGAATCAATCTTCTAAATACCAAAAGTTTTTTTCCGAAAATATCGATTTATTTGGTACTGCAACTTCAATTTTATATCATTTCGTTAATTCGCTTTAATTCAAAGTATATAATGCCACCAATTAACTATTTTAAAAAGGATTCAAAGATTTTATTGCGTCATTCTTACTAAATTATAATTCCCTTTTAGCGAACGAATTAGCTGGTTGTTTTTACTCAGTTTGCAGTAAACCTTATAATTTCATTGTCGCTTTTTTAAATGTATCTTCAGTTAATGCGATTTTCGCGAAGAAAAATAAGTATACAAAATCAATAATATATATATATATATTATAAATTTTTGTTGAAGTACATGATACCACGGGCAATGTCGTGCGGGTACTGCTAGTAATTGTATATATCTGGTTTTGATCTTTGTCTCTGTTTTAAAAAATATCCGATTTTTAATAGCATCTCCTAGACCGTCCTTCTTTTTATTAATTCAATAAATCAATGATAATTTGAAAAAAAACTAACTAGGTCTTTTTATACAAAAAAATTACTTTTGAAAAATTCTCCATCTTTTTACTAAATATAGAACTCGCACTTTAAAGAAAACTATATATCGCCTTTTCTTAATGTTGAAATTAAACTTAAAAAACAGTCAATGTTTGTTGAAAAATAATAACTTACTTTGTGTCCCATATTTTTAAAAGTAATTACTTTTGTACCCTAATTTCATAATTTATTCCACTAGCAAAACGTAGTTATTAGCGAAAATCGTTGACTCTCTTTGACGTCAAATCATATTCTCAACTCAAAATTTAAAAAAAATAATGAAATCAAGAAGACAGTTTGAAATAAAACGTGTACGATGTATTAGCGCAATTTGTGTTCGTTAATCGAGGTCCCGCTGGCTGAGTGGCTAAGGCGACAGGTTACGAAGCGAGTTGTCGGGGTTCGAATCCAAGGTTCGTCTGCACTCCGTTTTTGCTATAGTGTGCCCTGAGTTTGACGCGACAAGCTTGCTGCAAGTTCGACGCGTGGTGACTTCGTCGTTTCTGCAAACTTGTTGTTAACTTGCAGTCTTGCTGCAAACTAAAATTGTTATCTGGGGTGGAACCGATTTCCATAGAAAATATAATGAAAATGAATCCCGCTTTCCTGAAAAAAGTAATGGGTGCGGCAAACAAAGAAATGATAAAAGAGTGTGTCCCGCTAGAGTTGTCAGATGCCGAAAATGTTCCAAAATAGGACATTATGCGAACGTTTGTTTCTCAAAACCCTCAGACAGGGTATTCCGAAGTGGCATATTTAGGTGTAGTACAGCTCGAGAGTAAAAAACAAAACTAACATAGGTTGGATAGTTACGGTTCAAGTAAAACATTAAATTTAAAATCGATACTGGAGCTGATCACTCTGTATTTACTGCAAATGTTTTTCAAAATGTGTTCCAAAATGCTAAATTAGAGCCACCTGACGAAATTCTATGTGGTCCAGATAGAAATCCATTGAAAACGTTTGGAAAATTCAAAGCAAATATCGAATACAAGGGAAAGAGTTGCACTGAAGAAATTTATGTGATTTCTAATCTTCAAACGTGTTTTCTCGGTAAACCTGCACTGCTCTTGGATTGTGTCCCAATTTGAATTCTATCTGCCAGATTTCTGCACCTGATCCAAAAGCTAAATTTCCATAACTTTCCAAAGGACTTGGGATAATGAAGGGATGTTATTCTATCAAATTGAAACCAGGAGCTATTCCATTTGCTATCACTTCTCCCACACGTGTGCCGATTCCTCTTTTAGGCTATGCGCATACATGCAATTATTAATCGGGCAACAGTTTAGTTGCATGTTAAAAGACCATCGGCTCAAGTTAGAGTGCGCATACATGCAACTTTATAGTTCGGAAACTAAAAAGTCGTAAAACCACAGCGATCGCCTTTTGATTAAAAAATCGCACAACTATCGTAAAGTACACGGGTTTCTACTGGAGCGCGCATACATGTAACTAAATAATTGCTCTGCTCTGTTTATTCAAGGGGTGAAGGTCACAAAGCGAGCTCAGAAATTGGCGCGTTAACTAGACGGGGCGTTTTAAAGAAGCGTGCGCTATTCTTAAAATACTTTAGCCCTAAAAATGGCTGAGATTATTAGGAATGATATGGAATTATTGATTGAGTGTATAGAAAGAAGGCTTGCGCTATATTTATTATCAGTTATTGCTTTTAAAATAAATAATAATTTTGCATACTTTTAATAATTGTTACTCCATTTTTATTAATAATGCATGTGTTTTATTACATAATTTTAATTAGCTTAATTGGTCTTTTCTTAGTTGATATTTCAGATGCTTTGAAATCAGTAATTTTAATTTTATCCTTTATATTATTTATCTCTCTTTGTCAAAATCCCTTTTTCTCAACTAAGCGATGAATGAGATATCATTGAATAGGACTTTTTAAAAGACTTCAATGAAAACGTAGTCATTTTATGTTAAACACAGTTTTTTGTTTCAAAATTTGAATGAAAAGAAAATTTTGAGTCACAAGAGAAGCTGTCATTTGGGCAAACTTAATCTAACTCATGTGACCTGTGCTATAAACATTTGAAAACTATGAAACATTTTTAAAACATTTGTTAAATATGAAACATTTATTTACTCAATATACTTCATTAATAGACAAAATATTTTAATTATGGTGATGTGCGCTTTTTGGAATGAGCTCGTGCTATTTAGAATCGTGTCGCATTCTATGTTTTTCGTATTCATTGTGTACTAGCCATCTTCGGCGACTAGCTTGTTCACCGGGAATATAATTTCAATTGAATCTCTTATGTATAATTTAATATTCATGGTTCCCTTAACAATTTCAAATTGTGATAGACATTTAATTCATGTTCTTTCAGTAGCTTTGCACCTGTTCTGTTCATTGTCTGCATGAACGTCCCTAATAGAGTCAAGTGACTGGCTGTGTCATCCAACATCAAACTGCACACTCTTGGCATCAACCTCACTCTTATTCCTCTTGCAAAATATGTATTAGATTTTAACTTTAAAATGGCGCGGCACATTTTACTTCCAGCCTCATGTTAGCTGGATGAAAATGCGCCGATTAAAACATAGCATTAAACATTAAGATATTACCTTATCTTTCAACAATGATGGAGAAACACGCAATTAAATGTTTTTTTAAACAATAAAAAGGGTTTTAATTGCGTTGCAACAATGAAAAGTATTGTTGTAAATTATCCAAAAAAATATTTTTAAAAATTCATTAAAATTAGAGAAAAAAATTGTACGACAACTTAATTCATATCATTGAAAAGGTAATTTTTTGCACTTTCAAGATGGCGTTATGCTGTAATATTTTCGGAATTAATTAATTAAAATTTTTAAAAAGGCTCCGAGGTGCACATTCCCACCCTCCAAAGTATGTTTGTGCCAAATTTAGTGGCTCTAAGTCCAATCTGGTCTGGCCTGTAGAGCGCCAACACACACACACACACACACACACACACACACACAATAATACGCCACGGCCACAATAATAATACACACACACACACACACATTAATAATAATAATATCATTAATAATATCGCATCGCATATGCACACACACGTACGCATACACGAAATAATATTAATACACACACG
Source organism: Araneus ventricosus (assembly GCA_013235015.1). Classification (NCBI taxonomy): domain Eukaryota; kingdom Metazoa; phylum Arthropoda; class Arachnida; order Araneae; family Araneidae; genus Araneus; species Araneus ventricosus. The sequence goes on along the minus strand of BGPR01004510.1, from coordinate 23,027 downwards.
CACGCATATTAATGCACATACATACACACACACACAATAGTCATTTTCTCATTACGCCATTAATAATAATATCATAATACTAATAATAATAACCACACACACACACACACACACACACACACACACACATTCTCCTTTATTATTAGTAGAGATTTACTAGATAATTTTGTTTTAATAATTTCTTTGTCTGATTTCTCTAAATTTTCCGAAATTTGTATTTATTTATTTATTTGGATATTTATCGAATGTTCTTTGGATGTCTTAAAACGGGCAGGGCCGAATTAAGTCCTCTAGAAACCTCCCGTTTTCCCTACTCTAACTTCCAAAACCAAATAATTTTGCATTTATTGTAATTTAATTTCTATATAAGCAATTTTAAGTTGCAAATTTTAACAAATTGAATTAGCAAATCATTTTACTTCACATCTCTTTCAAGACAGTTGGTTCCTGTATACCGAGTATAAAGAAATGTAAAATTAAAATTTAAAAGTAATTTTATACAAAATTAGAAAACAAGCGAATTTTTTTTAACATAATCTAAATGCTATTTAATTATAGGATCGAGCATTTTTTAGCATTATAAAACAACATAATATAAAATTTGGAAAAAGTAATTGATTAGGAATATGTTAAAATGATGTACCAAATTTAAAATTAAATTTAATCATATTGAAATTTTAATGCTGAACACGTCTTAATCAATTGTAACACATCTGCACAAATATACTGTCACTGCTCGGCTACTTTACTCTAAAAAAACTGATGTACTTTGATAAATTGTTCCGGAAACTATTTCTAAATTGAATATTGATAACAAATTCGAATTTGGTTAATTTGAAACTGAGGGATCCACAATAAAAATTAGATGTATCCAAAAGTTCGAATTAAGAAAATTTGGGTTTAAAAACAAACACAAGAGATAACGATAGTTTTTATTCTAAAAACAGCAATCAAGATTTATTTTAAAGTTTTAATGAATACTACGTAATTAATTAATAAACAGTACATAATTTTGATCTATAAAGCAATATTAGTTATTCCAATAAATAAGAAAGTAATTTAAATAAAGAAATATATGTACAGCACCTAGAGTGCAAAAATTGTGTAATTATTTTTTAATTAAATACATAGAACAGGAGCTAAGAGCGAGTTCTTGAGTTAATTATAGGCCTTAAAGATAATTCGCTGGCGCTTATAAGATACGGGCATATTTAACTAACGAAAACAATTCAGAAATGAGCACGTTTTCAGTTTTGACCTAAAATTAGCCTAAATAAATTCGAATTATAGGCTTATGTACAGAACTTGCCTATTACTAGTAATGATCATAAAAGCATTTGATAAAGAAATCAATGAAAACGAAAGTTCACAATTCAATCTAAGCAATGAAATGATAGCTTCGTGAGAGAATGTTAGCTGAAAATGAATTTGAGAAAAACTAAATTGTATCACTATTAAAAAAAATCATTTTGGAGCTCCCAGCGTGTGCGCAGTGCGTTCGAAAAGACAGCGAGCGCATCCAAAAATGAAGAATCGAAAGAGATTAAAAATCGCATGTATGCGCACCCGTCGCAACTAAACAGTTTAGTCGCCGTGAAATCGCGCGGTGCAGGCAACCCGACTAAACTGTTTAGTTGCCGAAGGAATTACCTGTATGCGCCTAGCCTTAAAGTAAACTAAAACTGAATTAGAACGGATGGAGGAGGAAAAGGTTATCACATCAGTCTTAAGACCGACAGAATGGTGTGCACCGGTATTAATCATGCCAAAAAGTGATGGTAATGTACGGATATGTGCAGACCTGGTAGAACTCAACAAAAATGTTATGCGGGAGCTCCACCCATCAAGGCAGAATACATTTTAAATCTCTTGGTTGGAGAAACATTTTTTTCGAAACAGAATGTCAATTCTGGTTTCTGGCAAATTCCTCTAGATAAAAAGTCATCCTATCTCACCCCATTTATCACTCCTTTTGGTAGGTTTAGATTCCAAAGATTGCCTTTCTGTATCTCCTCTGCTCCAGAGCATTTCCAAAGAAAGAAGGATGTCTCAAATGTTAGAAGGTATACCTGAAACAGTTTGTCATATGGACGATATTTTAATATTGGGATCTACTCAAGAAAAACATGATCAACGACTCATAGAAGTCTGTAAGAGATTAAAGAATTCTGGTATGATATTAAATGCAAAGAAATGTATTTTTTAGCCATCTATTAAGTTTTTAGGTCATATAATAGATGAACAAGGAATGGGGAACTTCAGCATTTTTTAAAAACGCGTGAAAGCAATCCGTATTTATAGAAAAAAATCATTCTAATTTCAAATATGCAAGTGAAATTTTACATAAAAATTTATTTATTTAAATATTGAGGGCGAAAGATGCACTGAAATAGCAGGAATGATAATGCAATCCGAAACGCACTCTCATTGGCAGAGTTGATTTTGACATAACATGTGCCTTCCTTCGCATATTTCTCTTTCGCTACTTTTGTACCATGTTTTGATTCAAGGCGTTTGTACTAGCTTACATTTTAGAAGTTAAGTTTTTGGCTTCTTTACTATTCAACGTTTAATTTCATAATAGATATTGGCTTTGTACAAGGTAAATTGGATAATGTGCCAAGTATTGCTTCTTCAATGATGGTAAAAAAACTGGACAAAAAACTCCGGCTCGTAAATTATCTCATAAGAAAAACTGTTCGAACCTTTCCTTGAATGTATTCAGTAACCGGAACAAAGCTCTATAATATACCACAATAGACTTCGCCTTAGGGAAAGCGGGTTGGTTTTCAAAAGCATCAAGCAGCAATAAATTGAAGAGGGGCCCTTGGACATTCCGAGAACACGCTGCGATGTCTGTCGCACAAGAAAGAATGAAAAGCTAAGAACCTGATTTTGCATGATCTGTGTAATTTCGTATGCCTACAAAAAAACAACACCCCCCACCAAACCAAATAAAAAAAAACAAGGCATATACTTATTTCAGAAGTTCCGCTCAAAATAAATTCAGGTACGGCATTTTTTTAAATTAAAGAGTGTGCCTTTGAAAAATTAATTTTATTTTATATAGTTTTATATTACACTGCTATGAAGAATATAAATTATTTCCTTAGTACAAGTATTAATTTTAAGATATTAGTTAATAGTAATTAATATAAAAAGTCCGGTAAAAATAACTTATATAAAGAAACCTCAATATTTATAATAATATTCAAACACGACCGAATGCGACTAATCTAGGAATTTAGGGGCTACCATGTAAACGACAAACACTAGATGTGCGGTGAGATAAATTTATCTAGCTTTTTTCAATTGTAATAATTGATAAGTAAATTGACTTTTTGAAGACTGATTTTGATTTGAATAGACTCATTGAATCTAAATGATTTATTTTTCATAAGCAATTCTGTGAATTATTTTCTTATACTACAAATGAAAACGATTTTCATCATCAAAAAAGTCATGAATTTGAACTTATTTAAGATATTTAATTAATTTTGAATGGTATTGTAATTTAAGAATATATATAAGAAACATTTGAATATGCATGGAAATAATATAAGCAGTAATATAAAAAGAGCAAGTTTTTTTAAATCTTAAAGAAGTTGGTACAGCCTCTGTGCCACCGCACCTCAAAGGATTAAAATATAAATTCCATTTAATCAAATAGAAGGGAAAAAACTAATTAAATTTAACTATTTGCTTTAAAACTGATAATTAAAATCTCACCTTATACTTATATTCAAAACAAAACGGATATCGAGTTCAAGGCTGTTTTCTACTGTGCTGCGTGATATACAGTCTTAATAGATATAATATAGATAAATTACTCATCGGGTGCCGTTATAGTTCTATTAACACATTTTGGAGCAATACAATACGTGTATCTTTCCGACATTATTTTATTTGATGCGGTAGTCAGAAAATATAGAAAAAAAAGCAAAATCTCTATAGCGAGAGAACGGGAGCTCTCCCCTGTATGGGCACATGTGACTTGTTTGATTGTTCAGGTTTCCATATTGCATTGTTGATGTTTTTAACAATGAAAGAGAAACTCGCAATTAAATATTTGTTTAAACAATGAAAACGGTTTGAATTGCTCTGCAACAATGAAAAGTATTGTTGTAAATTAGTTTTTAATTAAAATATTTTTTACTAATTAAAATTTCGGAATTTAAATGATCGAAATGGATTACTTAAATTATTCCCCATCTTTTGGTATTTTCCGCTTGCTTCTCCGTTCAGCGATTGGTGAGAAGATAGCCGGACATACATACATACAGTCGGATTTTAATAGTGTAGATTGTACATATTCCAGGAAAATAATTGTTTGCCGCAGATTCATTGTCAAGAAACCCTCAGAAAGTCCCCCGCAAAAGAGAAGAATTTGAAGCTGAAATTGATTCGTTCATTCAAATGATTACAAATTCTCTTCCAGCATCATCTCGCAGATTAGATGAACTTAAGAGTTGCACAGCTGAAAGATGAGACTTGTCAGAAGCTTACTGATTATGTATTGAAAGAATGGCAGTCAAAGAAAGATGTTGATACACTATGTGCACCATATTGGCAAAACCGTGATAAAATATCAGTTCAAGATGGACTGTTGATGGGAGGTTGTAGAATCATCATTCCAAAGTCACATCAAGCTGAGGTGCTGAATCAAATTTACGAAGGTCACCTAGGCATTACCACATGTAGAGCTCGAGCCAGATGCTCTGTGTACTGACCGGGAATAAGCAAAGAAATTGAAGAGAAAATAAAGGGTTGCACTGTGTGTATACAAGAGTCAAGTGATCGCCATCAACCCCTAATTCCAACTTCCTTTCCAGAGAGACCTTGGGAAGTTTTAGATCTTGATCTTTTTAAATACAAGAATGTACGGTACCTTCTGACTTCAGATTATTACTCAAGATATCCTGAAATTGCCAGGCTTGACAGACTGACTTCTGCTGAAGTTATAAATCATTGCAAATCAATATTTTCCCGTCATGGAATCCCACATGTTGTCCGTTCAGGTAACGGGTCACAATTTGATCCAGTAAAGACCTTGGAATTCAAGGATTTTGCAAAAAGTTTTCTCGAGGCTAAAGAGGAGAGACGATTAGAAGGCCAGGAAACGAACTATGATCAACATTACAGGGGTTAGAAATCTTGATGAATTAGATCCAGGTCAGAACGTTTGCATTAGTGACAGAAGAGCAACTGGGAAAGTTCTGCAAAAGACGTCTTACCCAAGATTATACCTAGTTCAGACCGCCAAAGGTGTCTATAGAAGGAACCGAAAGCACCTAATTCCTTCACCAGATTTTCATCCAGAACCTGAGCCAAAGGACGACTTTGATGTCACAAGATACCAACACTCTCCTGCCGATGCCGATCCCCGCTTCTGATGCCATCACCCCAGTCTCCAAAGACTTACTCTAAAAGAGCTAGCTCATGTACAAAAGCATCTCCTGATCCCTATGTCATCAGAAGCCAGACTTTTTGGGATATAACAGATTAGAAATAGCTGATTCAGTTTTTTGAAGGGGCTTGCGAAGCTCATTGGAAACAGGCAACTGAGATAAAACAGTGAAAGTTACAGTATTTGAGTTTCGGTGTTAGTTTAGTTTAGTTATATTAACGTCCCGTTTCGAAGTAACTTGAGGGCTATTTTGAGACGGACCTCGTAATTTTGAACTGCAGTCAGATGACGAGGACGATACCTGAGCTGGCACCCCTTTTCCAAACGTCCGTACCACACCGGCGAGAGGACGTTTGGCCACTATATGTTATTCAGAAAACAGCAGGCTCCATACACGGCGTATCTTTAGTGCAATCGGGTTTTGAACCTGGAACTCTTCGACCCCGAAGCCGAGACCTTACCACTAAGCCACCGCGGCCTCATTTGAATTTTGGAAGGAGCATTTAAAAAAGTTTTATACATATTGTTACAAAAATCGTCCAGTGTGTGTACGTGAATGTAGTCCAACAGGCAAGATAATAAAAAAATAAGGACTCTTTATTCCACTCATATTTCGCAACAAAATATGTAGCACAGGCAACAAAACTTATCAGCATTTTTATAAATAAATAACACAAGCAGACAGAACGCCGCCCCATGCCCCCGTGTCTGATGCCATTACGGCAACCGAACCGGTTGAATGGACATGGGACAACACAAGCAGACAGCAGATCACTAATAAATATCATTAGCAGCCCTCTCAATATTACTCAATGTCTAACAGTTCAACACTTGCGGTCAAAGCTTCAAAGACGATTTATTGCTCGTTTGAGTAGCTTGCTTTTCATACCTTTGCCAACAGGATGTGACATCACACAGAAATCTCTCGAAGTCCCTCTAAATTTCCGTTCCCACTAGAGATACGACCATAACTCTTGAATTTTCTAGAAGCTTCGTTTTGTCACCAAGGGCGGGGTTCATTGGCTTGGGTTCCAGTAAAACCACTGTAAAATTCTCTTTCTTGTCACAAGATTAGCTTGTCAGGGATACAACCTTACAGTTTCGTAACAATATACACTCGCGTCCAAAAGTTAAGCCTAATTCATAAGATGCGGAAAATTTGGAGTTAATATTGTTACAATGCGGTGCCTTGGTTTGACAAAGTTCTAACTGCATCAAAGACAGTTTTGTGAAAAACGAGTTTAAAGTTTTCGCCGATTATAACTTTTTTTATTTATGATCTAATTTAATTAATTTTTTAATAATTGCATTAAAAGGCTTTTATTTAGAGGTTCCATAGTTTATTAAAAATTATATTTTATTTTGGAACACAGCAACATGCAGTTAGAACCTTGTTCAAAACAGGAATAGCGTTCGGGAAACAGACATAGTTGTTACTACACATAGAACTTTGTGAAAGTAACACTTTTATTATAAAAATTACAATGGTGTGGTACAAATTTCTAACTCAATTCAAAATTTAATGGTAAAAATAAAATAACATATTGTATGGTTATAGATGAAATGGCATCATTAGTAGAATTATTAAAAATGTAATACAGCATTATAATATTCCCTATCATGTATAGGCATGAAGGGAAATGCTGTTTTAACCTAAAAAAAACCGAATTCTGCATCAACTAATTTTACGCATGCCATGAACGCATTGCGGTTCCTTGAAAATCTTTAAAGTCATTAGACCGCATTTGTATGACGCGATATGTGTTTCTTGGATTGACTCGTTTTAAAATTCTAATTAATCCAATTGAAGAATAGAAATCAGTTTTGTTCATGGCTTTTTCAATGTTGCTGTGAGCGCTATCAACTTCTTGGGCGCATACAGGGCCAGATAATCAAATAGGCAAAGTAGCCCCGCAACTTTTGGGGCCACAGATGCCTCGTGATTTTTTTGCATTATTTTCAACGTAAATTAATTTAGTGCTTTCATCTAAGTCCCAATAGCCATGTATTCGAACTTACTCAAATTAGAATTAAATATCGATTACATTTCAGAACATTGTTCTTGGGGTTTTTTCTTTTAATCTATTCAAATTCATTTGCAGCTCATTATGGTCCAGTTTGCTTTGCAATTGGCTGACTGTCTCAACTTTTCTGGCAAACTTTACATATAGTTATTATGTTATATTTCAAGTATTATTATAGTATTATCGAGTAACTATATTATGTAAGAAAAGCTGTTTAGTATCATTTTTTTAAAAATTACTTTTAAATTTAAATTGTGCATATTTTCTATTTACGGATTATTAATATTTATTTTTTCTTGTTATTATATCTGAGAAAGTTAATTATGGAAGTTAATTATTGATAGGTGCCAGAAGTTAAATTTAGATTTATATATCAATTATGAAATGCATACTTGCTGCTTAAAATATGAAACACAAACAGTATACAATATGCAATATCTAAGAATGTACCTACCTTTCAGGTACTGGCACCTAAAAAATATTTAATCGGCAGCTAAATAGAATTGATGAAAACACAAGATACATTGCGCTGGTTATACAATTAGAGAAATTAAAACAGAATCAAAGTTATAAATTTAAAATATTTTTATTTATAAAATTTAAATTAGAAAATTACTGCCAACAAATTTTAGTAAAATAGAAAATAAAAAAATTGAACTGATGCACAGTACCCATATTATATGTTTTTTTAGCACAATATTTATCAAATTAATAAATGTAAAAGATGCCCTTTACAATGGGCATTACAAAATATGATTACATTGAACCAGAGTTAACTCAATCTACATTGAAGCGTCTCATTATGTACTGAAGTTATTCTCTTCATCATTCTCGAATTTCATCGATAATTCTCTTGTATCACAAATTCTTGAATTAGTGGAAGCACTTAAGTGATATTTTATAATTACTTGCATTCGATCTTAACTTGGAAAACCAAGTTACTTTACTTCGAATTTTACTCGAAACACGTACTTGCACACACAGTTCGCAGCATTAAATTTTAAAATATCTCCACTAATTGTTAAACCACAGATATGAAGCAACACATACAGCGTACTTGCACACACAGTTCGCAGCACCAAATTTTTAAGATATCACCACTAATTGTTGAACCACAGAGATGAAGCATTGTAGTTATAAACAGGTTCAGAATTACTGTCATTAGGATTTTGTTTCTTCTTAATGAAAATTACAGGAAAACAATAGCTCGAAGAAGATGGTTCAATGATACCTGCCTCCAAAAGATTGTTAATTTTCTGCTGAGCGTATTTTTTAGCTATCAGTGGAATAGAATAGGTTTTGTTTGCAGAGGAAAAATATGCAAAAGAGAAAATTCTGGAGTTACTGCTGAAGTTTCACCAAGAGTTTTGTAAGATTTTGGAAAAACTTTAAAATTTTTGAGAAGTAATTCCTGCATGTCTTTTTTATCTTTATCATTTAAATGATCAAGTTTAAAATCAGATTTGAGTAACTCGTTTCTACGCATTTTATAAATTTCATTTAAGTTTAAGTTGTTAATTTGACAAATTTCAGATTCAGAAGGAGACATGATGTCATTTACATCAAATGTTGACAATTTGCCCATAATTGTATTCTTTCTAACATGAATAATCTTATTTGTTTTATTTTCAATTATGGTGTGAAAAAGATTGGCGTTAGTAGGAACATTTAAGGATTCATTGATTACATAACCCAATTTATTCTTTTTTGGAATAAAAATTAGATCTTTGTCTTTTGAAATGTTTTTTGGAACTTCTAAATTTATTATTTCTGTTGAAAAATTTTGAACTGTAATATTATTCGTTATTTTGATATTATGCGCATGAAAAGTTACCTCGCTGACATTAACTTCCTTACTAGTATTGTTGTTAATTTGCTCAAAGCTTTCTTTTTTGTTTTTGTCACTTTCAGATATGTCACAATCAGTACTTTCACTGTAAACAATAGTAGGAGAATTTTCCTCAAAATCAAATTTTTGATTACCAACTAGAAGTTGCTTGTTTACAGTGTCTATGACAACTTTATTTCTTTGCAAAAAATCATACCCAAGAATTGCATGATAGTGAGAATTCCATGTATTCAATGTCACAAAAAATTGATTCGAAAACCATTTTTTTTCAATTTTGAATTTCAAGTTAATTGCTGGCATGTATGGAACTATTGTGTTATCAATTGTTTTGATTCTAACCATTCTTGAAATATATTCAACTTTAGTTTGAGTTTTGATTTTTATCAACAATATGTGGCTGAATTAAACTTACATTTGCACCTGAATCGATAAGACATTTTAATTGAGCATCACACATTTTTATATTGACAATTGGAAGATTGTTGCTATTATTAATGCACGACATTAATATTTTAGTTTCTGTGTTATCTAAAACTTTCTCTTTTTTATTTTGAATTTGAATTGGCTGTTTAGCTGAGCTATTATTTTTACTTTTTGACTTTTTAGCCTGAGATTTATGTTTTTTGATTACATTTTTATCCTTTGATTTATCACCATCATACTTTCCTAAAACTTTGTCATTTTTCTCCTGCTTTTTCTTTGTTACATGAGAATTTTTTTTGTTGTTTTCAAAATTATAACTCTTTTTTTAAAGACTCCTGCGAAAGAGAATTCTTTTTTTTTGAGATTTGCAAGAATCTGTTAGAAGTTTAAATCATTTCTGAAACCTCTGTTTGAAGCATTTCTGAAGTTACCCCTAAAATTTCTACCAAAATTACTCCTTTGATTGGTTCGAGAGCGGTATGGATGAAAACTAAAGTTCTGTTGCTTCTTGCCCTACTATTGCCCCTGTTAAAATTACCTCTGGTGTAAAGAAAACAATTTCTTGCTGTGTGATTAATTTTACCACCGATTTGACACTGAATTTGTTGATTAATTGGTACATCACTAGAGGTAGAAGGTGCTTCTGTCAAACTATTTACTGTCATATTTTGAGTAGAAATAGCATTAACCCTCTCAGACAGTTCCATAATTTGTTTATTTGTGTTTAACTGCTGAGTTAAAATTTGGTTTATACCAGAGTCTGTAACATTACATTCACCACTATCTTCACTAAGAGCATTGTCTACATTTTTTGTCATTGCAACAGCAGATTTAAATGACTTTGGTCCTAATTTTTTTACTTTGACCCTGATGTCTGACCTTAATGCCTCAATAAATTTTGAAAGTTTTAGTTTTTCTGTCAAATTTACTAAATTTTCCTCTTCACAGCCTTTTGGATTTATGAATTTTTCAGTACTTAAACTGACGTGATCTGCCAAATCTGAAATTGACTGGCTTACTTTTTGTTTTAGGTTGTGAAACTGCCTTTGGGCTTCTTCAAAATTTGGTTTTTTACAAAATTTTTCTTTTAGTTTGCTTACCAAAGAATGAAAATTATCTATCTCTTCTAATTTGGGATTACTCACTAGAAATTTTAATGCTTCCTCTTTCAAGTTTAGTTTTAGAACTAAGATTTTTTTTTTGTTTCACCCCATTTCTCCAAGCGAGCAATACCATTGAATTGTTTTATGAAAAAATCAAAATTATCATCTCCACCCCTAAAAGGTGTGAGTGAATTTATAAGACTGTTAGCCATGATACTAAACTAAATTTAAAAAATACACAATATGCATTAAATAATATATTGAAATATGTTATGCAAAAATACTGAAATGAATCAATCTACTCATATATTTTTTATGAAAAACACTGAAAATGCAAAAAAATATACTCAAATGAATTTATAATACCATGAAATCATTTTCACTCTGAGGAGAGTGGACAATGAGAAAAATAAATTTTTTTAATACTCTCTGTCATGTGCATCAATATTAAATTTAAATTTATGTTAGTTGGCAGTAAAAATTAAATTTCTTAAACAACCCAAATTCTCAACCTAGTATTTATTGCAATATATTTTAGTTTTGTCGACGGCACCAAAATGTTATATCTGAGAATGTTAATTATGGAAGTTAATTATTGATAGGTGCCAGAAGTTAAATTTAGATTTATATATCAATTATGAAATGATTACTTGATGCTTAAAATATGAAACACAAACAATATACAATTTGCAGTATCTACGAATGTACCTACCTTTCAGGTACTGGCACCTAAAAAATATTTAATCGGCAGCTAAATAGAATTGCTGAAAACACAAGATACATTGCGCTGGTTATACAATTAGAGAAATTAAAACAGAATCAAAGTTATAAATTTAAAATATTTTTATTTATAAAATTTAAATTAGAAAATTACTGCCAACAAATTTTAGTAAAATAGAAAATAACAAAATTGAACTGATGCACATTACCCATATTATATATTTTTTTAGCACAATATTTATCAAATTAATAAATGTAAAAGATGCCCTTTACAGTGGGCATTACAAAATATAATTACATTGAACCAGAGTTAATTCAATCTACATTGAAGCGTCTCATTATGTACTGAAATTATTCTCTTCATCATTCTCGAATTTCATCGATAATTCTCTTGTTTCACAAATTCTTGAATTAGTGGAAGCACTTAAGTGATATTTTATAATCACTTGCATTCGATCTTAACTTGGAAAACCAAGTTACTTTACTTCGAATTTTACTCGAAACACGTACTTGCACACACAGTTCGCAGCACTAAATTTTAAAATATCTCCACTAATTGTTGAACCACTTGCACACACAGTTCGCAGCACCAAATTTTAAGATATCACCACTAATTGTTGAACCACAGTGATGAAGCATTGTAGTTATAAACAGGTGATTAAGCTGTATTTTTTATGCGTAAAAATGCTTCTAGCAAGAACTTCCTTCAAATTCACATACATAACGAAAAACGAAGATTACGAGTGGCAGGCTTTTCAAAAGAATCATTGTTGTACTGCAGTCCAGGATTTTTTCGTGGAGAGTTGAGTAACTTGGTCCAACAAATTTCACTCATTCTACATTTTTTCTTTGGAAAGCGTAAATCCACAGCCATTTCGCACAATTATTCCTTTTCTTGGACTAAAGGAGTAACTCAGGGGCAAACACCCTGAGGCCTAAAGGCCTCCAGGAGCCCGCAGGTGCAACCACCTTTTTACGTTCTGTCCAACCGTCAAAAAAAAATTTAAATCACACAAAGGAATCTCTTTCGATCAGGCGACACTTACTTTTTACGCACAAATACATCCGCGGAACAAGATGGCGAGTAAATAGTCCCGTTGAATAAATTCGATTTATAATTTAATAAAGTTGAAACATTAAATGAAAAGACATAAAAAGTTAAGGCAATTAATATTTAAATCGATTACTAAACAAATAATTCAGAAAAATTTAGATATTTAATAAAACTGTTAAAAATTACCGTTTAAATTTCAAAAGTTGCCAGAGATGCCACAAGAAACGAAAGAAACTTTGGTGGCGAAGGTTTAAATATTAAAAAATACTGATGAAGCCGAAAAATGATGTAGATGCAATTTTTGCAATCTAACACTTGTATTGAGTGAAATAAAAAATATTTGGTATTAAAAGTTGGGGAGGGGTAAGAGGAACCCGAAGCTTGCATTACCTATAGGCCCTAACAGGGTTTGATCCGGCCCTGGGCGCATGATTTTCCTGGTAAGGAGTAATTCATTGTAATTGATTTTGTTTGACGATTATCTTTGAAAAAGTGGAGAACTGAGTTTGGAATGATTGAATTTCGATTTTGGGTATAAAACTAATCCTAACATGTTATGAACTTAGTTTGTCATTTCCTCAGCTAGTACGGTCAGTATTTTGTGAAAAGCACTATCAATGTCATTAACAGCGCGGCCAGATACATTTTCACTCCACAAGGCGTAATATACTTGCTTAGTAGGTGTGTAGTACGCAATCAAGTTGCGGACGTTTAATTTTCTGAGATAAAAAAATAACTAATATTAGCATGTGGAGTCAGTATTACATTTTATCAGTCAAATACTAATACAAGCAATTTTTTTTTATTTTCCTCATTCCTAACTTCTCGCATGTTCCCTTTTGACGTTGGGTGTACATCATCTATATATTTAAAATATAATTTGGTAAAAACCTTCATAGAGTTTGCCAGCCTCAACCACCCGACCGATTTCGGCAATTTTTATTTCATATGAAGGCTTACGACGTCTAGATATGTCATCAAGGGTCGCCTGCCCCACACCGCCCTCCAGTTTCGAACGAAATCGAAAAAACACTATTCCTCTGTGCATTCTCTATGGGTGCGGTGAAGTGAAGCGAAATGTAACTAACTGCCACTAGTCAGTGATGTTGTGACGTCAGCCTGCGAGCTGACTTATGTAATCAGAACTACTTGTGATCTCGGCGGTTGCTGAACGTTTTATGTATATCTCTGTGTTTTGTGTCGTTCATTGTGAATAAATATAAATGTCTGAAAGGCTTTTTAGTCTTATTTTGGCCCAAGTTACCCAGCATCTGGTAGATGCAGCCACATAAGATTGCAGAACTTCGAATCTATATTAATGGTTTTCGAATATAGTGGTACCATCTGCGGGACGCGGATACTTTGGATTTGAATTTTTGTTGATATTGGAACTCTGAATTTTGAATCTGAAAAATGGATTTGACACTGCTTAAAACACAGTGAAAATCGTCGCGTACCTCATTTACGGCATGTGTTAAAAAAACTGAAGATGAGCTTACAAAAAAAAAAGGAAGCTCATGAACTTAACCAACTTTCGATCTTAAAATCGCAGATTGGTGATAAATTTACGCGCGTGGAAACGTGCCAAGCAGAAATTACGGACCTTATTTTGAAAGTTAAAGATGTCGAAGAGGTATATGAAGAAGACTTTTCATCTGCTGAAAAGTATCGACATAAATATACTGAGCTCTGTTCGCAAATCGAACAAATGCATTTGAAAGATTGGAGTACGAAATATTTCTCTGAAAAGAGAAAATTTAAGCTCCCGAAGATTGAGCTGAAAAAGATCGACGGAGAAGCTAAAGATTATTTAACATTCTAGAGCCAATTTCAGAAAATACGTGACGATGCAAGTATCCCAAACGAAGACAAGTTCCAGTATCTTCTACAAGCCGTTGTGCCGAAATCAAAGGCTGCTCGTGTGGGTGAGAGCTTCCCTGCAATAGCGGATAATTATCCGAAGGCAATTCCTCAGCTTCAAGAACGTTTCGGGCGTGAGGATTTATTGGTTCAAATTTATGTAAGAGACTTGCTGTCTATAGTTATGAAAAACGCTGCTACCGGACACTCAGAAACAGATATACCAGCTTCATATTATGAGTTGGAAGCCAAGATACGAGCTCTGGAGAGCCTATGACGCACGCAAGAAAAATACGGAGATTTTTGAAGTCCATTAGTGGAGTTCTGCTTGCCTGAAAAAGTATTAGTGGCCTGGGAAAAGAGCCGAAATCATTGCCTGACAGAGACCAAAGGATCTCGAACTTTAGAACAGTTGATGAACTTCCTTCGTCAGGAAGTAAAGGCGGAAGAAATGGTTATTCTTGCACGGGCTGGTTTCTTCTCCCATCAGAGTTCTTGAAAGAAGGAATTCCATAATGAACAGGTAAAACAATCGGAGTCAACAACAGCATCAGCTTTAGTAAGTCTTCAAACACCAGGCAAGAGAATTCATAACTGTATTTTTTGTGATAATTCACATCCTAGTGAAAAATGTTTTTCCGAAAAAAATGTCTTTAGATGCTAAAAAACTATTGCTAAAGAAAAAAGGAAGTTGTTTTTCTTGTCTAGCTCCTTTAAATATTAGTAAATTTTGTGATAAGAAAAATCAAATTAAATGCTCTGTGTGTTCTAGATCTCATTTTGAATTAATGTGTGATAAAAAAATCCCAAATAAGAACGAGCAGGGTAATGGAAAAGTATCCCTTTCAAACTCCGAAAGAGACAAAACTGTTTATTTGCAGATGCTTTTCGTTAAAATTCAAGACCATAGGAAAGGAAAAAGTATTGTTGTCTCATTGATACTGCTTCTCAATCCTCATATATCAGCGAAAAAGCGATTAAAGAGCATAGCTTGAAACTAGTTCTTTCCGAAACTGTGATTAATTCTTTATTCTGTGGAGTAGAAAGTAAACCAAAACAACATGATATTTATTCGATAGAGATGATAGATTTAAAAGGAAATTTTTCTTGTTGTTTTGAAATACTGTCCGAGGAAAAAATATGCAATTGTCTTCCGAGAATTACTGAACCTCGAATTTTGAACGAACTTAGGAATAAGCAAATAGAACTTTCTGATCTTTCATCCGAAGGAACTGAAATTAATATTTTGATTGGAGCAGATATACTGCCACAATTGATGACTAATAAGTCAATTAATTTAGACTCTGGCCTTATTCGCGTCGAAACTAAACTTGTTAGGCGAAAAGCCAAATGAAACATTTAATGAAATTAATTCTTTAACAACGCTGGAGATGCATGTTTCAAATGTTTCTCTGAGCGACTTTTGGGAATTTGAAATTCTAGGATTTGATCATCCTTTAAAAGTGCGAAAATTACTTATGATGAACATTTGACCGATTTTAAAGAAAAATTGAATATTCTGCCAGATGGTCGTTACGAACTGGAATTACCTTTTAAAACTTTTTCCAAAATCTGCCAGACAATAAAGAATTAACTTGGAAGAAACACGAAAAAATTATGCAGAAATTAAAGTGTAATAATTTTCTTGATGATTATCAAAAGGTTTTTGATGAATGAGAAAAACTAAATATCATTGAACGTGTTCTGGAAGCGGAACTGGGGAATAAATGTCATTATTTACCCCACAGACCTGTCATAAAAATGAAATAGTCAGACATCTAAAATTCGTCCAATATTTGATGCCTCTGCTTGTGAGAAAGAGAAACTTAGCTTAAATTAATGTGTTTTTAAGGGTATTAATCTTATTTCCTTGATACCAAACATAATTGACAGATTTAGAATGTATCCCATTGGTTTAAGTGCCGATGTGGAAAAGGCTTTTTTGTTGATGTCAGTTGTACCAAAACATAGAGACTTCCTTAGATTTTTTTCCTTGTAATGATGCAGAATTGATTTACAGACATTATAGAATTATATTTGGTGTTTATTCGAGCACCTTTTTATTGAATGCTACGATTATGCATCTTCTTGACAATTGTGCAGAATTTTATGATGTTGTAGAGAAAATTAAATGTTCATTCTATGTCGAAAATTATTTAACTGGAGTATATAATGTTTCAAAGTCTGAGAATTTTATTGAAAAAGCAGAACTTATATATATCATGTCTAATTTGAGAGGTTGGGAGAGCAATGTGGAGTATAAACATACTAGTAAGCATTCTGGAGACACTTCTGTATTGGGAATAATTTGGAATCTAGATGAGGATTAGGGTGTCTAAAAATGTTTTTTTAAAAAAACATTGCTCCACAGGATTTTTCCCATTCCTTTTGGTACTAATAGAGAGTATATAAAGTTTCAGTCCTCTAAGGTAACAGTTGGGTTTGCCTGTAAAGCCCTAAAATTTGAAAAAAGCTTCTTAAAATACAAAATTTTTAGAATTTTTTCGGAAATTTTGTATGGTTACTAATGTGTTAAAACTGGTTTATATTTGTTCCTATGGACATATTTACTTAGAATATAAACAAAAATAAGCATTAATTGTAATTTTAAACTCTGCGCTGTTGCTTTTTGGCAATACCATACGAAAGTAATTGAATGTTCGCAATTACAGCTTAAAAGTTTAATAAAATGTTAGAGAAGTATATAAAAATGAATGCAGCGGTAAGTTAAAGTCTAAAATTTTATTTGACATTTTAACACGTAACATTAAAAAATTAAATACTCACAATAGTTAATCGTCCAAATAACTTGAAAAAATTCCAGTAACTGTCACATAATCTCATGTCATCTCTTTAACTACTTTAAATTTCATTCGAAACGGACTTCTTAAAGCAAAGAGTTTTTTTTTTACTTTCTTCAACAGACTGAAGTAGGTTTTGAGTCTGTTCTTCATTTTTGGTTATCGCAGCATCTTAATGACTAAAATCTTCCATTAGTTTTGCACCCAGTTCGGCTGTGTCATTTACTGCTTTCAAGTTCTTGATAAAAATTTTCATTTCTTTGAACCTGAAATCTTCTTCCCATGTCTGAGGATTATTTTTCAACCTGGCTTCATCTTGGTTCAGCAAATTTGTTCATGGACAATTCTTGTTCAGGGACTGGGACGCGTTCTTTGCAGTCAGGGACTACAGGGAATCTGCCGAGATTGTTCTAATAGTGTTGAGAGAAACTGCTCTGGGAATTTATTGGCAAATGCTTGGGGCATTTCGCGAAGCCTGGTGAATGTGAGCTCAGAAACGAGGAGGGCTACAAAAAATGTTTATCAAGAGAATACAATTTTAAAAGCTACTTTATCTCCAAGTAGGTCAAATTTTTAAATTCCAAATCTAGATGTGAAATTTCCTGCTTTTCAAACAAAGTAAATAACCAGCATATGATAGTTTCTATTAGTTTTACTAACAAAAATTAAAGTGAATGTTTTTGTGACGATTCCTCTGACGAAAAAAAAATAATAATTGAAGCTCCACATATACACTTACCTCCTTGCCCAATTCATTCGATAACACTCTTTCAAAAATGAATATCAAATTTATTTTTAAGCTAAAACATATTAAATATATTTTTTTGCTGAAATACTCTAAAAATTTCAAAGTTTTAGAATAGTATTATTTGCTTGAATCTATCGTCGCAACACGAACCGAAACTCATAAACAACCAATGAGATTGCAACTTGTGCGAGGGTGAGGAAAACCAGCGGGAGTAGTCTCCCCTAAACATTCTCGTATACGCCTAACACATGTAGAGAAAAAATAAGCTAAAGGGCAGTAAAACGAACAAGAGCCCTTAACTCAACGGAGAAAAAAATAAGCGAAACGTTATACCACGATATCCGAAGGTCGTCCAACGCGGAAGTGCAATTAGAAGTCGGCGTGATTACCAATAGAGCTGGGTGTAAGATAAAGAAAAAGAAATTTGCAATTTGAACGCTTTTTCAAACCGATTGACGCAAAAATTGGACACAAATCTATCATTAAGGTAAGAAGGCCACATACCAAATTTCATTTATCGAAGTAATTTATTAAAGAAGTAATTGCGTTCAAATTATACGATTATACAGAGAGACAGCCAACCCTTTGACGGATTTGGTCCAAAATTTGACACAAACCTATATTCCTGATGAAAAGAATGTGTACCAAATTTTATCCACTTAGAGATTTAAGTTTGTGAGTTATCGCGTTCACATGTATATGGACATACAGACAGACTTCCCGTCGACGGATTTTGTCCAAACTTTGATAGAAACATAAAAATTATATGTCAAGACTACATGCCAAATTTCATCCCTGTAGCTTTAATGGTTTTTGAGTTATCGTGTTCACAGACATACAAACAGACATAATTCCAAAATTGTCTCTGGAAGATAAGTGAAAGCGCCTAAAAGACTTGATCTTTTGAATAATGTCTGTTATGTGCTTGAGAATCTTTCTGAGTTTCAAGGGGGTGAGGATGTTGTGAAGTGAAGTGAAATGTAACTGCCAATAGGCAGCGATGGTGTGACGTCAGCCTGTGAGTTGACTAATGTAATCAGAACTGCTTGTGATCTCGGCGGTTGCTGAACGTATCTCTGTGTTTTGTGTCATCCATTGTGAATAAATGTGTCCGAAAGGTTTTTTAGTCTTATTTTGTACAAAGTTACCCAGAATCTGGTAGATGCAGCCCCATAAGATTTCAGAACTTCGAATATATGTTAATGGTTTTCGAAGAATGGGGAAAATCTTCAGACAGCTCACCAGCTCCAACCACTAGACCGATTTTGATAATTTTTATTTCATATGAAAGCTTATGACGTCTAGACATGTCATTAAGGACAGTCTGCTCCCCAGCATCCTTAATTTTTGAGATATATTGCAAAATAAACGGAATATATTAAAGGAAATAATGGAGAGTTATTGCAAAATAGCACAGAGTTCCTTAGCCTCAAAAACTGGACTGATTTAGCCAATTTATTACATCACTTCTTTCAAATAACTTTCGAATCAGAATGCTCCGCTTTATTTTCGTATGTTTCAAATAGTATTTTTCATTTGTATGCAGTTCTGTTGCATTTCATTGCAATTTAATTTAGCTTTAATAGCAGACGATTTTGTTAAGACATCTCTATGGACGAATTTTTTTGTTTTGTGTACTTACATTAAAAACTTGACTTTATTTGCATTACTTTTGGATTTCCGCTTTGAAGATTCTATTGACTTAGCATTGCACCGAATTATGTAGGTAAGGTATTGTAATGTAAAACAGAAAACTCGTCCATAATTTAGTTTTAATAGCAGACGATTTTGTAAAGACATCTCTATAAATATTATTATCTATGTTTTAGTTAATATTTAATTTAAAATCAATAGAAAATGATCTTGTTTCTTTTCTAAATTTATTTTTATTAGATTGGCAACAAGAAAATCAGTTGTTAAAAAAACTTTTATGGAATGCAGCGTTGTTGAATGAGAGAATGACGTTGTTTTCGGAATAAAGATTTTAATTTTGAGAGGACTTTTTGTTTTCATCAATAATCCCTACAGTTCCGTAAAAATGGCGTGTCAAAAATATTGTAAAATACTTATTGTGTAGGTGATGGAAACTCTTTATTTAGGGCGATATCATTCTGTATTTATGGATCTGAAAGCTTTCATGCAGAAATTCGTGAGAAAGTTTTACAAAATATTGCAACTCGATGGAGTTTATTCAAAGAGCTTATGATTTTGAAGGAAGCTGTTGTCTACAAAGAATATGAAATCTACTATGGTTTTATTGCCTGTTCCATTGATCTTCATTCAGTATTTAAAACTGAGTAGTTGCTGAGGGCCGCGAAGCAGTGAGGTGGCAGGGGCAGTCATGAACAAAGTGGGTGCTGGCTGCGAACCAGCCCGGAGGGCGCCGAGAGCGGCTAGTACTTATATTGAATGTCATCCGTCAGTATTTGCGTTTGTTTTGCCACTTTAGGATTTCTCACAAAAGTAGCATCTGCCGCTTTAGGGGGGGGGGGAGGGAGAGTGAAATCCAAGGTTAAACTCCGTGACAAAAATTCTGCAGTACACTGATTATATAACTGCAGTTATTTTTTAAGTAAAACATTGTAAAAGGTACAATTCGTACATTTCCCCAATACTGAGGTGAGAAACCAAATATTCTCTTTTAGTAGTCCTGCAGTAATGGAACAGCTACTACGGGGAAGTTTTTTATGTATTCTCTGACTAAAACTGAGTATCCCTTTGGGTACTCTTTTACTATTTCCATTCTTTCCTCTTTGATCCTGGGTCGGTGTGTTAGTTTCCACATTTTTAGTTGAATGTGCAATGTACACTGGCTTTTGCGATATAGATAATGTTCCTAAGTAAAAAGCATATTGGTATTTTCTCTCCCTTCACAAAAAAGTACTTAAAAGAAAACTTCCTTTTTGACATCCACTGCCTGTGTCGCTGGATTTTTATTTAAAACCCACACCGGTCCGGCCTACCCGAAAGGGTGTAAGGCCTTTAGCAGACCGGTGGGGAAATATAAAAGCAATACAAGAATATCAATATGACATGACACACACAAAATCATCACAAACACAGCACAGAACGTTACAAACATTGCAAAAAGGACAACAACAAAATAAATAAAGTAACCTAAAACATACTCACAAGAAAAAAAAATAAATGAAAAGTACGCCACTGAATCGATATTACACTTGGAGACAACCATAAATTAATTGAATTTTATTTGATTTTTATCACCAGATCTGGAACCAAAATTAAAAATATTCAGAACACTCAAAGGGAGAATCCCCCAGTATGAATACAAATGAGCAAAACACAAAAGTAAAAAGAAGGAGGCAATAAAAATTTTTGTAAAATATCATTAAAAATCCCACAAAAGAGCATCGGAAACAGACCCCGTGGTCTCTCACCAGTTTTGAAAACAATAAAATCCATCTAAGTACATGTCAGTCAAACAATAAAAATACAAGAACAAAATTATCAAATTTTAAAAATTAGAAGGGTAGAAACAAGGTTACCAATTGGGATTCCCCACGGGTGAATGCTCAATAAAATATAGGACACTAAAACATTTTAATAAGTCCAGGATTAACCTAAAAACAATATAATCAGTTAAAATTAACTACGTAAGTAAAATGCTAAAAAGTTAGTGTAAGGCGCAGGGATAAACATACTTAAAATTTTCTTAATCAGTGGTGTTGAGGTAAAAGAGTAAAGATATCTTAAAATCATTTAAAAGCAATTTCACTCCGGCCTCTTTAGTGAATCACAAATGTTATTACTGATAATATATGCTGCCGCAAGGGGGTTGAATTTTCGGAAAAAATGGAAAAATACTGAGTAGTGAGTAGTATAATGTAATTGTACATTGCAACATTTTATGACTCAGCTCCCCCTCCCCACACCGTCAAATCAGTCCGGTTAAACAACTAGAGCAGTAGGCAATGACTTTGCGTGCTTTCAGAATTCTTCGAAGGGCTAATTCCCTTATGGGATTTCTGTCGTCAGCTAGCATTGATATCAGGACATTTTCTGGATGGCCAAAAAATCGGTTTCTTTTAATAACAGGGTCTATGACATCCTTCAAATCATTCGAGAAATAACGCGATAGAAAGATTGATTGATGCAAATGCTGTGCCTAATTGATTAATTATGGTTTCGTTTTGATCTTGAACCACATAGACTTTTGCGGTGGATGTCGTTATTGTGAATAAAACCTCGGATTTATTTTCGTGAGCTACATTGAACCTGAGAATTCTGTTCGCGATTCTAAGCCACCTCGAGGGGCAAACTTTTCAGGATTTATCTTCGACAGACTTTCTCTGCAATGTCAGCAGTTTATGACTTCACAAATTTCCATTAAGTACAGTTGATCAGTACTTAAGTCTTTCTTGTTAGTCGCTTCACATAGCGTGTTTTCTATTGACGTGGATGAAACTACAGATAGCTTCTCGCATCGGGCCAACGATTTTCTTATTTCGCCAGTCAGGCTTCTGGGCCCAGTTGTTGTTCTATCCACGTGCGCGAAAAGATGACGTAGTGGAAGCTCTTTGGCGTGTAACTGGCACACAAACCATTGTAATGGAAGATTCAGGATCAGTTCCATGTTACGTATAATACCTCCTTTAACACCTGTGTTGACAGATGTTCCGTCGCAACCAACTTTGTTACATCTATGTCATTGTCAACGCATAACAAAAACTATATATGTTATTTCCAATAATTTGTGCTCTCCCGAAATTTACAGACACGTGGCCGATGTACTCAGAGCCAGGTTCTTTTACCAAGCTTATGTGTTCTTCTATTATGACTTTTCTTCTGTTGTCTTCCATTGATAGAGTCCTGTCTTTTCGCCCATCGAAGTATAAACCAAACTGGTCATGGTCATAATCTTTTATGACCTGAGACAATAGAGTGGTTCTTGCCTTTGTTCTCCCACGCAGAATTTTATTTCTGTCAACAACGTTCAAAACATTGCTTTCTGAGATAATGCCCACATCTTGAAGCGCAGCTGACACGATGGCAGCGCCTGCTCGGTTGGAAATACCAA